>PVKM010001520.1:0-76406 GCA_004027735.1 Carollia perspicillata
CATAAATCAAAAATGCACACACTGGGAAAGCTTCTTTTTATTTATTTTATTTTTTGTCATTCTATTTCATGCATAGGCTCAAAATGAGTTTTAATTGCCTGAGCTACTCACTGAACATTCTCTGTAGTTAGAAGCACAAAGTAAAAGTTGAGCCAGCAAATAGACAGAAAGCAGAAAACACAAAATGATCCAGGAGATGGTAGAAATAGATGGGAAATCCTTTTTTTAGCATAGTTTTATTCTGAACAGTTTTCCCAGCTTAGTAGCCTGCACCTATTAGCATACTATCTCTTAACTTATCACAAGGGAAAAAGTTAAAACAAAAAATAAATATGAAGTATAAGCTTCTCATCCTTGGCATTTGAGACCCTACACCAAATGTTCCCAATGTCTCTGTTGTCTTCCTGAACTCCCTTTCGGGTATTCCGGAGTTGCAGGGAACTAGACTTTCCCAACCGTAATTCAGGTTGCCCATTCTTCTCTACTTTCCCATTATCCTTTAGGGTCCATGTCAAATTTCATCTGATTTTTGGCACACTTTTTGGAACTGGTATGACCATTGACTATAAAGGGGTTATAGTTATGGAAATAAGCAAGTGAAAGGGAGTGATGATTTGGGCAGTGGGTGGAAATGCAATTTTAAATTTATAGTTCAAGAAGTGCTTCAGTTAAAAGGTGACATTTGAACATGATTTGCAGAGCTGTGGATATTTAGAAAGGGGCACTTGAGGTAGGAGTAGCCAGGGTCAGGGTCCTGAGGTAGGAGTTTGGCTGGGGCAGAGTGATCCTGGAAGGAAGTAGGATGGAGTTAGGGAGTCATTCTGAGTCAGATGCTACAGGCCTTCGTTGGCAAAAGCAAGGGCTCTACTTTTTTCTAGTAAGTTGTGAGTCATCAGAGAGTTTGGGGCAACGGAGCACTAAAATCTGGATTTGGTTTCTAAGGCATCACCCTGCATGCCATATAAGAATAGACAGTAGTGGAGAAGGGTGGAAATGGAAGTCTAGTTGGAATCTATGTACTGAGCAGGGAAATGACAAATGTTACTTGAACTGAATAGTAGCATTAGAGGTGATAAGAAGCAGGCACTTTCTGAATAACCGAAAATAAGGCAACAGGATTTTCTGACACATTGGATGTGTAGTGTGAGTGAAAATGAGGAGTCAAAGAACATTCCCAAGGCCATCTTATATTATAATTAGCAAACTTAACCTTATTTTTCCTTCCACCACTAAGCTACTGAACTAACATATGTGCTTACACAAATAGACATAGACTTACATTTCTCTTCAGTAATTTAGACTAATTGATAGTCTACAAAATATAATACTTAATCTCTGTTGTTTATGAAAATTACAAATGACATAAAAGTTAGTATCAGTTAAAAGATTTGAGAGGCCTAAAATCTTATACTCTGATTTTGAATTAGAAGAAATTTTGCATCAAGCTAGCTGGAAGAGTTTTGTGACAATTTAAACAAATTAATCTTACTTTTAAAGCTTTTTAAATAAAGCTTTTCTATGAAACACTGAAAAGACAGTGATATGAAAACTGTAATGTCCCCAGGAATATATAATCTGAAACTATAACTTAATGTGAATTTTACTGTGCCTTTTAATTAAATTCCAGATCTTTATAGACAATTAGTATGTATTTGTTAGACATATCTACCTAAAAAGTGGTGTGAAGTGGAGAATTTACGCAATATCTGGGTGGTAAATGCTCCAAATCTGGCCTCTGAGAAAAAAAGTGAGTCAAGCTTGGAATTTGTTAGATATAAACATTCATTTATTCAATTCTATGTATGACTTAATTATACAGGATGGGACAAAAGCAGCTTTCCAACTGTTTGCATAGAAAAATAACAATCATTAATGAATAATAATACAAAAATAAACACTCTTTCGCTTACTCACAACTGGAAATCTACTTTTGCCACATGCTTTATGGTCACGAGCGCATTTTTGAGAAGGGCAAAAGTCTATTTAAAACAGACTTTTCAAGTCAAAGCAGATAAATATTTTGTGTCAGAATTGCTTCATTCTTTCAACTTAAGACAAAATTAGGCAAAACCAAAAAGCAATATTGAATACAGATTAGATTTTATTCTTAGAAAAAAATCTAAAGATAAAAATATACAATACAAGAAAAACGAAAGTTGTAAAATGAGATGACAGGAAAATTCTAATTTAATATATTATTTTTATTGTTTTTGAATATGTTTATATTCAATAAAGGGAGTTATTACAAATAGATTGACTGCAGCTCACATTCTTATCATATGTTATAAAGTTGAGAATCTGAGTGTTTATATTCTAATACGGCTGACTTTTGGTTATTCATTTCCACCTGAAGGGAGATATTTATTTTGAAAATGGCATGGCCATTCCAGGAAAAGGAGGCAGCATGATTTAAATATCAACTGCAACTTAAGAAGAATGATGACAATAATGTTATTATAGGCACATTTAATCAGAGAAAGTGACAAACAATTTGTTGTAAAACACATAAATACTAGTTGATAACTCATTCTATCCACATAAAAGGCATTAACTTTTTCACACCAAGGCAGAAAAAAATCTAATGTTGAGCACATAATTATTTAGACTGCAAATAATAGACCATTGAAATGGGGGGCCCTGCTATCCTGTTTTCATGCCTTAAAGGTAAATGGGATAATTATGAAAACACCAAAAAGAATGATAAAACATGTAAGTAAATAGATGAGCAAAAGTAGAAAATTGGTTCCTTCACACTGAACAATTTACAAGTACTTTCTGTAATCCAACACAATATTTACTAAGCACCTACCATGTGCCAGGCTGTTATATCATGTGGAACTTGAAAGAGTGGAGAAAGACAAGCATAGCTAGTAATTACCACATTAAAAATCAGATAAATCTGGAAAGCGATATGTATCACATTACTGGGAGAGAATGTTTATTATTTAATACATATTTATTACATAAATACATTCATAACCAAAAGGTTTATTTCTCACGTTAAATTATATTCACAGTACATGTTCTATTATTTTGTGTGATTATGAAGTACAGGGTAAATACCTTGTGGAAAAACAAGGGCATACAGTAACTTACAGCATCAATTTCATCAAATTCCTGCCTCAGAGGATTAAGTTCCAATCTTTTTAAAGCTATTATTTTATCTTTTGTCTTCATTTTACTCCATCTTTTCTATTTAAATATACACTACCTTGTTCTTTCATTTTAAATACTTAAAATTTTCTCTAATATTTTCCCAAACCTTAGAGTAGCCCCTCGCCTAATCTAAATATTGTCTTCTCATTTTAATATTTAAAAATAGTAAAAATAAATATTTTATTTATTTATTTATTTTATTGTTATTCAAGTACTGTTTTCTGTCTTTTACTCCTATCCCAGTCCACCCCCTCCCTGTGCTCCCCACCTCCCTCCCATTTCCACCCCCCTTAGTTTTTGTCCATGTGTCCTTTATACTTGTTCCTATAATACCTTCCCCTTTTCCCCCTGATATTCCCTCCCCTCTCCTCTCTGGTTACTGTCATCCTGTTTTATATTTCAATGTCTTTGGTTATATTTTGCTTGCTTGTTTGTTTTGTTGCTTAGGTTCCTGTTAAAGGTGAGATCATATCATATTTGTCTTTTACTGCCTGGATTATTTCACTTAGCATAATGCTTTCCAGTTCCATCCATACTGTTGCTTTCCAGTTCCATCCATGCTGTTGCACATGGTAGGAGCTCCTTCTTTCTTTCTGCCACATAGAAATCATACCCACAAATATTTTTAAGGAAATATTCATCTTGAATTAATATAACCTTAGCATTCTCTTGAAAAATAATATTTATAAAAGAACATTTAATGAGTCAATGTATGGATGCTAACATTTTTATTTTGCCATAGAAAACAAAGATAATTATATTGATTTTAATATGTCATATATATGTTTCTATTTATCTTTAGCTATTTATCATCTAGTTTCACCATGGGCCAATGAAAATGTCTTCCTCTGATTAATTAAGGACCTGAGGTAGGCTTTAGAGACTGCTGGTCTATCTCTTGCCAGTTCTAATTCTCCGATATCTGTCTTCTCTGTAACTCCTACTTTCTGCCCTTACCACCTTTTGGTAACCATGACCTCACATAGCTGAGTAGAGTAACTGTCAGCCTTCATTGTACTCTATATGCTTCCAATAATTGACAGTCATCTACTTAAAGAAGTAGATTCTTTAAAGGTTTTCATGACACTGCCCTAATCTGGTTTATTGCTTTGTGACAGCTCCTTTTTTGTTTCCTCTTCTTTCATTTCACAAAATTGGACATTTCATTTCATAAAATTGGGCATTTACAATCTCTGACCATTGTTTCTGGCTTGACATACCTCTTCTCTCTATGAGGTATTAATTTTCAGAGTTTCTACTGTAATAGTTCCCCTTATCCACCAAGGGAGATGGGTTTCAAGTCCTCCAGTAAATGCATAAAACCCTGGGTAGTACTGAACCCTATAGGTACAGTACTATTTATTCCTATATATAAATATCTGCTATAAAGTTTAATTTATAAATTAGACAAAATAAGAAACTTACATAAGTATTAATAAAATAGAACAGTTACAAAAATATACTGTAATAAAATTATGTAAATGCGGTCCCTCTCTCAAAACATCTGGTGTTGTAGTTGTCTTTCTTCCTCTTACAGAGACATGAAATGATACAAAGCCTCCATGGTGAAATGAGGTGAGGGAAACGATGTAGGCATTGTGATGTAGCATTAGGCTGCTATTAACTTTCTGATGACTGTTGACCTTTGGACATACTGTTGAGGTTCATTAAGTCATGGTGATATCAGTGGTTGGATGTCAGTTGCAGATAATGTCACTGGTTGGGAATCCTTGATAGTTGAGGTTTTTTAATTATGGTTGAGCACAAGTAACTAAAACTGTGGATAAAAAAGGGATTACTGTATTACTGTTAAGAAATTGATTCAAAAACTTGTATTTTCAACCATAATTTTTCCTATAATTACTCATGACTCAGTAGTTCATGCCTAAACAACATGCTAATAAATGGATTCTAATCCATCTTTTCTTGTTCCACTCCATTTCCTAGTATGCAACCCAGATACCCCTATTTATGTTTTATTTTTTATTTCAATTAAAATTCATAAAATAACCCAATTACATGATAAATGATAATTTCTGAGACAGTTCTTTCTTCTTTTTCTTTTTTTATTGTTATTGTATTACAGTTGTCAGTTTTTTCCTCTTTGTCCTCCTCCGCCCTGCACACACCCTTACTCCCACAGTCAATCCCCACACCATTGTCCAAGTCTACGAGTCATTCATACATATTCTTTGATTAGCCTTCTCACCTTCCACTATTATCCACCCACCCTCTTTGGCTGTTGTCAGTCTGTTCCATGTTTCCATGCCTCTGGTTCTGTATTATTTGCTAGTTTACTTTGTTCATTAGATTCCTTTCATAAGTGAGATCAAATGGCATTTGTCTTTCACTGACTAGCTTATTTCACTTAGTGTAATATATTACAGTTCCATCCATGCTGTGGCAAAAAGTAGGAGCTCCTTCTTTCTTTCTATTGCATAGTATTCCATTGTGTAAGTGTACCACAGTTTATTGATCCACTCATTTACCAATGGGCACTTAAGCTGTTTCCAGCACTTGGCTATTATAAATAGTGTTGCTGTGCAAAGAGGGGCACACAGGTTCTTTCTTTCTAATTGATGTTCCTGGATTCTTACGGTATATTACCAACTGTGGAATTTCTGGGCCAAACCTTTTATTAGACTCATCAAAAATAGAAAATAAAAAGAGGAGAGAGGAGAAAGAAAGAAAAGCCTCAAGTAAATAAAACAGAAATGAAAGAGAAGTAACAACCAATATCACAGAAATTCAAAGGATTATAAGAAATTACTATGAACAACTATATGCCAAGAAATTGGACAACATGGGTGAAATGGACAAATTTCTGGAAACTACAATCTTCCAAAATAGAATCAAGAAAAAACAGAAAGCCTGAATATACCAATAACAACTAGCAAAATTGAAGCAGTAATCAAGACTCCTGGCACACAAAAACCCTGGAGCTGGATGACTTCACAGGTGAATTTTAGCGAACATTCAAAGAAGAGCTAACTCCTATCCTTCTCAAACTATTCAAAAAAGTTCAAGAAGAAGGAAGACTCTCAGACTCTTTTTATGAAGCCAGAATTATTCTAATTCCAAATTCAGGTAAAGACACAACAAAGAAAGAAACTGTAAGTCAATATCTCTGATGAATGTAGATGCTAAAATCCTCAACAAATTATTGGCAATCTGGATCCAGCGAAACATTAAAAAGATTATACATTGTGGTCAAGTGGGATTCATCCCAGGGATGTAAGGATGGTACAATATTGCCAAACCAATAAACATAATACATCACATAAAGTGAAGGACAAAAAAACACATGATCATATCAACAGATGCTGAAAAAGTGTTTGATAAAATCCAGCAACCATTTATGATAAACACACTCAGCAAAGAGGGTGAAGAGGGAGTATACTTCAACATAATAGAGTCCATATACAAGAAACCTACAGCTAAAATCATACTCAATGCTCAAAAACTAAATGCTTTCCCACTAAGACAGGAGCAAGACAAGGGTGTCTGCTTTCACCACTCTTATTCAACATAGTATTGGAAGTTCAGGCCACAGTGATCAGATAAGAAAAATAAATAAAAGACATCCAGATTGGAAAGGAGGAAGTAAAACCGTCATTATTTGCAAATGACATGATAGTGGACATAGAAAACCCTATAGTCTCCACCAAGTAACTACTTGACCTAGTAAGTGAATTTGGCAAAGTAGCTGAGTACAAAGTCAATATTTGGAAATTGATCGCATTTCTATATACTAATAATAAATTATCAAATAGAGAAACTAGGGAAAATCTTATTTACTACAGCAACAAGAAAAATAAAGTACCTAGGAATAAATTTAACCAAGGAAGTAAAAAGAACTGTACTCGGAAAACTACAGAATATGAAGTTCTTTCTTATTAGCTAGTCACCAATCTTCTTTCTTCAAAAGTTTGCATAACTCTTTTCCTTCACTTTTTAGCTATGTATTGTGATATAGAATAGGTGATTTCATTTTTTATAAAATAGGTATAATATTGTATGCCTAAGGAAGTTTGTATTTTTTATCCACTTCAGTATACTACATATCTGTGAAATTCTTATTGATTAACACATAATGGTTTTCTTACTATTCTCACTCTAAGCTAATCTACTGAAAAATTCTATTTTCTTCTGTCAGTTAAGTGACATATTTTTCTTTTTTTATTGGTGTTCAAGTGCAGTTGTCTCCATTTTCACCCCACCACAGTCCCCCACCTCACCGATTCCTACATCTGATCCTCAAACCTCTCCCATTTGTCTTTGTCCATGTGTTCTTTATACATGTTCCTTAATGGGCCCTCCCCTATTTTCCTCCATTATCCCTCTCCCCTCAGGTTATTGTCAGTTTATTCTTTATTTCAGTGTTTCTGATTATATTTTGCTTGCTTGTTTGTTTTGTTGATTAGGCTCCACTTATAGGTGAGATTGTATGTTATTTGTCTTGCATTGTCTAGCTTATTTCACTCAGCCTAATGCTCTCCAGTTCCATTCATGCTATTGCAAAGATAGATGCTCCTTCTTTCTTCCTACTGCATAGAATTCCATTGTGTAAATGTACCATAGTTTTTCTATCTACTCATTGACTAGTGGGCATTTAGGTTGCTTCTAGCACTTGGCTCTTATAAACTGTGCTGCTATGAACATTGGGATGCATAGGTTCTTTTCAATTGGTGTTTCAGTTATGGGAAGCCTATAGCCAACATCATTCTCAATGGGCAAAAACTAAAAGCTCTCCCACTAAGATCAGGAATAAGACAAGGATGTCTACTTTCACCACTTCTATTGAACATAGTATTGGAAGACCTAGCCACAGTGATCAGACAAGAAAAAGAAAGAAAAAGCATCCAAATTGGAAAGAAGGAAAAAAAAAAGCTGTCATCGTTTGCAGATGACATGATAGTATACATTTTTTGTAGATTACATTCCGCCTTCCATAATAGTTTTCCTATATGAATCTATCTCTCAGAGCTCTCTTTTCTTTCAACTTGGAAGTCCTTTTGTTTCACTATCATTACTTTTAAAGACTTCCATTCTTTGCCCTTCTCATCCACTTTCTCACCTTTCCTGTCTGATTTCAGCTTATGTCATCAAAAATATATGCATTGTAATAATTTTGAATTCTATTTTCACCCTTGTGTGTTAAATGAATTGAATAAGATATTTTAGTATGGAAAGCCTTAGTATTTTTATCCCCAGCACAGGCACAATAATCGGCACAAAGTACATACCTAATAAAAACATGTATTATGCATTTATTCTGTTTCCTCCATTTAAATGTGTGTAGTGTTTTCCAACCTCTCCAACTTTCCTAACCCTTATCTGTTGACAGAAGTGCTAACCACATTGTAGTTATTATGTCATATAATCCTTTCCAAAGTTAACTTAATTTTTGCAGATGAGAAGTTGAAGCCAAGAAAAGTTAAAAACCTGATAGAGTAAGGACCGTGTTGAATACTACCCAGAAAATGTTATATCCTATATTGTATAGTTGGCCTACTGATTTTACCTGTGTTTGTGAAATCTGTAAATTCTATTTGGCTATTTAATTTCTAAAAGTGGATTTTAAACCCCATGAACCACAGAAGAAAGGTAAACACATAATAGTCTTATTAATATCAAAGATGTGGTAGAATACTAAAATTGAGCCTGTTAACTAGACTTCACTAGGTTTTGTTACTAAATAACCATATGATCTCAGACATTGCTCTCATTCTCTTGGGGCATTATTTTTCTTTTATGTTAAATGCTGGAATTGAAACAGGTAAATTATGAATCTCCCTGTGGTCTAAATATTGTGATTGTAATGATCATAGTCTGATATGGCATAGATTGCAATTCAGTTTCTTTGTAAAAACCACAGGGGATATACATCTGACCTATCATCATAATTTGGTCCTGAGTAAAGAGTTAGGTGCTAAGAATAGATTTTATGAGATGAAGAATATAATCTTCTTGACAAAATGAGAATCCAAAGTAAAAATTGATTTGATTTAATATAGTCAAACATCTGGATATATGACTGAAATTTTCAGTTTCCATATGGATGTTTGACTTTGTGTGAATATCAACTTTAAAAAATGGAACTAAATTCATGTTAAAATAATCAAGCTTATTTACTTTTTAAAAGATAGTTATAAAATTAGATTGTTTATTATTACCTATAAAGATAATAATAAGTATTTTACTTTTTTCTCTTTCTATTACTTTATAATTATACTTTCACACAATATGCAGATACTTTCAAAAGAATGATTAATTCTGCATAAAATGCAATTAATTCCCTCTGTGTTTTTTGTTTCCATTAATTCTAACTAATTTGCCAAATCTTAGACTGTTCCTCTTGGATTATGACCTTCTCTACTGACAAAATCTCATCTAAAAAACAAAACAAAACAAAAAATTACATGAAACTTAAAAAATAATAAATGTCACAGATTATCTTAACAAAGATAAGAACATCAAAAAATACATGTATACTTCTTGATTTATACTATTTTATATTTCTTGAACATAATAAAATAGTACTCCAGACTTTAACTTTATTTCAGGGATTGTAGAATGGTGGGGTGAAATTTCAGGTGCCTAGAGTATAAATATGTTGAAAGTATTGGTTACAGTGAAAATTAATTTTAAAAGCACAACAGCAGGACTTTAAACTGTTTAGTGGAAATATGCAGTCTCTGATGGTGGAAAGTATAATTAAAAATCTATCAATAGCCTGGGACTGTCAAAACTCCTTTGCCACCTGAAGCACATTCCTTGTAATTATCTTTTAGGCTTTAAGGTAGATCACCATTAACCTCAGAAGGAAAAGGGTTATATGCTTTCTGGTTTGAGAAATTGTATCATAGTGTAAATTAAACCCCTTTCAACATTCAAATTACATTTGGGAAATGTCCGAGTATTGAACCAATTCATGTATATGATCAAATGACACAAAGTCTGAGAGCACTAGGAGAAAGGAGGAAGAATTTCCCTTCTTTGAAAAATTTTGAGATCCCTTATGTGCATAGAATATGATTTTGAGCATACATCAGAGAAATAGAATTAAAGAAAAGAAGGAAAACTCAAGGGTATTTTTAGACTCCCCCCAATGATATCTTTTCATCTCTCAGACAGTACAAAATGAGTCAACACTTAAGTAAGCCAGAAATAATATAAAGAGTCTGCTAAATTACAACAACCCACAGCTCAGATCTTCAATCAAGTAATTGTTAAAGGCTCACTAGGAGAAACAAGTATGTTCTCAGGTGCACTTGCTTAATATTTTTAACCTTATTGTCAAGAGAAGAAGCCATAATTAAGATAGATAGAACCATGCATGAAGCAGAGAGTCGCTCGAGTGCATCGTCCTGGGGATTATTGTTTATCCCTGAGGTAGTTTCTTCAGTCGTGGATCAAGGAAAACCATGTAGCTTCTATCCCTGCATATGATATTGGTCTCTAATGACAAATAATCAACTGCTGTCATGCCTGGGTGATGCTGAGCTGAGTAATAGTCGTGAAAAGTCATGTTAGTTGTCATAAGTGATTCTCAATTGCAGGCAGAACACAGCCTACAACCAAATACGTAATGTCTTTGGGGACCTAGGGGACACTGGAAGGTATTGTATTGTGGCTGTTATTTGCAAAGAAACACACAAGGTAGGGTTTTTCAAACTTGGCATCATCACCATTTTGACTAGACATCTCTTTGTTGTGGGGGCTGTCTTGTGCATAATCAGCAAATTTAGCAGTATCCTGGGCCTCAGTACATGCCAGTAGTGACCCTTCAGCCTCTGTTGTGACAAACATGAATGTATTGACATGGACAAAATAGCCACTGGAAGATGGCTAAATTGAGAACCACTGGTATAAGATCCTTGGAAATGCTATACAGCATAGAGTTTATCTAGATGCATATATCTATATCAATAAATACAGATATACATACATACTTGCACATACACAAACACACACAGGTCTGTCCAGAAAATATCCATCCATGTACTATGAAAAAACATTTATTGAAGAAGATACAAGACATAAGAAACATTGTGCATAGGAAAGTGACACCTCAGTTTTCTTCAAATTAGGCACATTGGGGCCTCATATAGCTCTCCTAGCATCTCTTCCACTATTCAAACACTCGGCAAAATTCTTTGTCATAAGCATCATCAGCTGCCCCATCTTATTTTCCTGAATCTCATTGATGGTCTGAACTCTCTTCCCTTTCAAAGGTGATTTTAATTTTGGGAAAAGCCAAAAGTCACAGGACACCAAATCTGGGCTGTAGGGGGGCTGAGTCACCTGAGTGATTGGATGTTTTGCAAAATATCTCTACACAGGATGCGGGAGAGTTTTTGTGATGCAGCTGCCAAGAAGCTGCCAATCACCGGTTGTTCATAGCTGCAGCCATTTACCTCATATTGCATCTCTCAACTGACAAAGAACATTGAAGTAACACTTCTTATTAATTGTTTGGCCTGGAAGGGCATACTTGTCATGGATAGCACCTTTCCAATCAAAAAACACATTTAATATGGTCTTGATCTTGCCGAGACTTTGCCTCACCTTCTTCAGGCAAGGAGACCAGGTGAATTCCATTGGAACAACTGGACCTTCATTTCCAGATCATAGCATAGACCCACAATTCATCTCCAGTTATGGCCTTCTCAAAGAAATCTGGTTCATTGGTAGGGGTCTGAATCAAGCAACTACAGCATGATGTTCCTTCTGTTCTGGTAGTAGAAGCCATGGTACACATTTTGTGAGGACACATTTCATGCCAAGATCCTACATCAAAATCTTGGAAAGAATAGATTTTGGAATTCCTGGATTGGTTTCTGGCTCTCGCACTGTTAGTTACCCATCTTTGTTGATTGCAGACCATATACATTCAACACTCTCAGGTTTTCTGCTTGTTTCAGGTCTTTGAGAACATGGATCATTTTCAACAAATTCTCAACCATCTTTGACATGTTTGTTCCACGCTTTTACTTATGCTGCACTCATTGCATCCTCCCCAAAAGATTTCTGAACCATATGAATAGTTACCACTGAGAAATGCTTAAGCTTCATGCAAAATTTTATGCAGATTCATTGCTGTACTCACTCAGTCATTTTTAATGCAATCACCAGACAGAACACATGCACATTCAACATCATCTACCACCTCTAAAGAAATATTACAGTGAAGTCATCATTATTCAGGCATGTTCAAGTCCACCCTTCTTGACTGCCAGATTATATCAATGTCACACAAACCATTCACATTATATTAACATGGGCTGGACTGTTTCTGGACAGATATATATTTACATAATATGTATATATGCACACACACATATATGTACTCACATCTCTCTATATATCTATATGGTCATAAGATATACATATATCCATTATACGTGTATAACCCCCAGCATATATATATACCCCAAGGTGTACATATATCCAGTTACTTATATATTATATTTATAATACATTTATATATAGCATTTATATAAGATATACATATATCCATTATACGTGTATAACCCCCAACATATATATATACCCCCAAGGTGTACATATATCCAGTTACTTATATATTATATTTATAATACATTTATATATAGCATTACATAAATATAAATACATATATACAAACAATATATGTGTGCATATATTTACATATGAAATACATGTATATACATATGATTGTGTGTAAATATATATATTCCATAAAGTCAAAGTCACAAAACATGAATATTTTAATGTTTTACAGGTTAAAGATGACTGTGATAACATTAGTTATATTGCATATATTTCTATATTTCATTATAGACTATCTTTTTAGATGTGAAGTTTTGAAGGATAAATAGAATGAATGAGAGGATTCCATGCAGCACATACAAATGACTCTAACCTGGTAGAGAAATTGTGAGTCTATATGTAGGTCAGTATGTCAGGAGTTTGGGATGCACATGAAGGCCCCGTGCTAGATGAGGTTCCAGAAATGGGTAAGAGCCAATACATGTTATCACATAAACCTCAGCACAGGTTTAGAGATGGATAGAACTGGATGTCTCTTTGGTTGCACATGGAAATAAAAGCCAACAAATCAGACCAAAAGAGCTCTCAATGATTGGCTCAAGTATTACTCTCCATTTTGATTTTATTATCTAATTTGTCCTGTTTCATGCTTTTGTCATTGAGATCCCTCCTGCCTCATTCACTGGCTTTATTTTCAGGTGGAGGGGACATTGTCCTGTGTGCTGTGATAAGAGAGATGCTGGGGATTAGTGTATTTCCAAACATATCTTGAAAACATGTAGCCTGCAACAGTTTCTAAAACTCCTCCTTTTCATAGAATATTCTTTGGAGTTGAAGAACTTCATGCCCAGGATTGCTCTTTAAATTGGGAATGTACCTTGGCTGAATAGTGCACTATATTTTTTACTGGATATTCGGCAGCCTAACAAGGTGCTAGGTAGTGAGCTTTGGAGCAGTGAAGCTGCAGTGGAGAGTGAGGTGGGCAGCTCTGAAATGTGGAGTTCTGTACATTGGAACATGGAGGACAAGAAAACAAAATATATTGAATACCTACTGTCTACCAGGAACCTTATGTATAAAATATGGGCAGGGCTACGATTAGTAAAACCTGAGATTCAGGTAGACCAGCATGTGGACATTCACAACTCCCTGCCCCTCCCCAACAATTCAGAGCACTGTGGGAAAAAAGATGTCTTCACAGTGATAGAGTCACATATTTGGTCAGAAACAGATAGCCACCTACAGTTTCCAATTTTTCTTTGGAATGGGAGTTCACTGAAATCAATTCAAAAGTATTTAATAACTGGAGTTTTGGGCTAGAGATAATGGAAGCCAGGTGTTAGTAAGAGACAAAAGTCCCCTTTAATGAAGTTTTTAAAAAGTCACTATGTCTAAATATAACAATTGGCAGAATGGACAAGAACTCTTTACCAGTTTTAGAGAGGTGAAATAATTTCAATTAGAGAGCAGTAAGTGATAATGGTGGTAATCATACCCTTATGTGATAGCAAAATGACTACAGAATTCCAACTCACAACACAATTCTTTCATTGAAGAGCAAGGCACCAACATTTGTTTTCAGGGTGGAGTATGAAAAGAAAAAGTAGAAGTTAGTAACAGACAATTTTATCATCATCTGGCCCTACCTGGAACCCTTTCCTAAAGGTTCCATGGAACTAAACATGCCAAATATCAGGTGTCAGTTGTCAGAAAATAAATAGCATCTTTGTCTTCTGGCTGGCTTCAAGTATTACTAGGTAAAGTACATTTTGGACCAGTTTTATTTAATGGCTAAATGTACCATATTTCTTTTTGCATGGACAATATTAATGGCTAGGCAAGTAAACCCTTCTATCAAGGTCAATATTTCGACACAAATGCTCATTAACATAGAATCCTTGTTATTTTATCAATTGGGCATGCTAGGACTGTGACACTACATTTTAACAAAAAGCACAATATCCTTTAAAGTTACTGCTAATGATTTGAACTGTAGCAATAAAAATTTTACTATAAGAGAGAGATAGAACATTTCGCTTCTAATTATAATATGAACAGAGACTAGTGAAAAGCTTTAAAACCCAAAGGAAAGAAGGTACCATAACTTTTGTCCTAAATTTAAAATTACCTGAGTTTAAACGACCCAATCTTAATTAGTTAGGCTCAATTTCTTGAGTTCAGATGTTATTATTTTTATTAGAGGAAGAAAAATCAAATCTGGATGTTGACATTTTGGTTTGTAGTGGTGATTTGGGAAAAATTTTCTTATTTTTTGACAAGAATAAGTTGCTGGAAAATCAAAAAAATACAGATATTTAGATTTCAGTTGTGAACATTTTCATGAATATTTTTTAAAACAAATTTTGGCACCACATTATAAAGTAATTTTCTACCTTTATTTGTAGAGAAGATAAACACATTAAAAATTGTCTTAAATCAAATGTTTTCCACTTTAAACTAAAAAAAAAAATCCACACTAAGGAAGACCAATAGTCTCCCTTGGGAAACCTACCAGTATAGGACATTTTTCTGTTTTTAAACAGGGCATTAAAAATAAAAAACTAACCCTTGTTTAAAACTCTCAAGTAATCATAGAACCTATAATTTAACTAAACATTTAACTTTCTGCCAAGTTCCTGCACATTGATGGCAGTTGTCTGCCAGGGACTCCAGCCTTCCACTTCATTCAGGATACAAGTGGATAATCAAAGCTATGAATGCATTAAAGGAGAAGGTGCAAGAAGTTTCATATAAACTTGTAAAAGCATTTAAATGTAAAACAAGTCCCGGTGATGTTAATTGCATATGAATGCATTTACTTTGCACATGAACAGAAGATTATTTGAGTATACTCTTAGCTTCCTAATAGCCTAATGTACTAGAAGCCAATCATTAGCTTGCCAGAAATATGACAAACTACTTGTTACACATTCCTTTGAAGACTTAATGGATGACTATTGTTTTCCCGACTGTTTTGATTAACCTTTTATTGCATATTTGTAATTAGTGTAAAATTGATGTTAATTGAAAACTTTATTGGATTACAAATGCAAGTAATCTTGGTTTCTATGCAACCAGAAATGTATGAAATGGAAGAATC
Organism: Carollia perspicillata; assembly: GCA_004027735.1. Classification (NCBI taxonomy): domain Eukaryota; kingdom Metazoa; phylum Chordata; class Mammalia; order Chiroptera; family Phyllostomidae; genus Carollia; species Carollia perspicillata. The sequence goes on from PVKM010001520.1 coordinate 15,791, forward strand.
AAAAGCAATAATTGCTTTTTTAATAATGAGGAAAACTTTTCTTTACTAGTGTTCTCATTCAGTTTTACTTTGTTGATGGAAATATTTATAAAGGAAGGTGGAGGGGAAGAAATAAAAAAACTTCAGAGAGTTTTATAATGGAAATGTCTCCCTAACTTTTGGAGGGTAATATTATTATTGCCAAATATGGGGATTGTTTCATTCTTGTTTTACCTTCTTATTTATTTTAGCAAAATCTTATTTATTATAATACTGTAAACATCCACTTTTTTCATGAGGAGATAAAGAGATGGGAAAAAGGGAGCAGGACATAGTTTTTCTCAAAATCTTAAAGTAATTTTTTCTGCTATGGTACATTGAATTTGGGCATATTTTGTCAAGTAAGTGCCAAAGCCAGACTGAGAAAGATGGATAATTATAGGAATAAAATTAGTCTTCACATGTTGAGTGAAGTTTGCAAGTTTGAGAAGTTATTTTTAGTAAAGTCTTTATATAAAACAAATGAATTATAGCATTGCAATCACTATAACTTAATCAATAATGCTGGGGCATACATTTACTCATAGTTTTTTTCATTTATCCTTACATGAATGAAATAATTAGTAATGACTGTTTTTGCAGAGTAACTTGACCTGCATTAAATACTGTAAAATCAGGCAGTTTATTTGAAAACCAGATGCTTCCTGCATCTTTCATATACTAGGTTTACTGCCAATAGAAATAAAATAAGCTGAAATTATCAACTAGTGATGGAACACGATCTATAGGGCTTAAGAGAAAACTGTCATTTAATAACCCAATTTTCTCCTCCCTGAAAATGCTCAGAATGTTATAAAACTATCATTAGTCAATTTTTCATAAGCAGTTAAATCATTAGCTTCTTATATTATTTGAAAATACAATTATCTTCGCTAACTCCTTTTGTGGCATTGCACCTCTCAACAGATAATTGTAAATCTTTGAACCTAGTCATCTGCACAAAATTCTGTATAGTATATTTTATATATGCACATATACTATACATTTTTCTCTCAGTCATTTCACATCTACCTTCTCCTTCTCCATGCTAACCCTGTTACATTCTCATAAAATGGCTGCTGTATTCAGTTCATTCCATAATTAAAACTATAGAACTGTCTTTAATTCATCTTTTCTTCTCTCAGACCCTTTACTTCTTCATTCACTTTCTTTCATTTCACCATATTTCTTTCAGTTCCTTGGCATTTGCATCAGTTCTTGATTTCCGTAATTTCTTTTCAACTTACTTGTGTCCATCCTCTCTGAAGAACATAAATTTTAGGTCTTTTTCCTGACACTTTAATAGGCATATGACCTTGAAAAATAACAACTATCACTAAATAGCCCCTTGTTATTTGCCAGAGAAATGTGCCAGTCACTGCATGCCTTGTAGCAGGAAACATAAGGAAAATAAATTTATTGTACAAGAGTGGAATTTAAATGTTCTTACCAAACAAACAAACAAAAAGGACAAATAATGAGGTTCTAGAACTAGATAAGGGTAAATCCTTTTACAATGTATGCACATATCAAATCGTTATGATGTACTCTGAATATTTTACAGTTTTATATATTATAAGATCAGTAAAGCTAAAAAATGAAATGAATTTTACTTACTTTAGCTTTTTATTTATGTGGCAAAACACCTTAAAAAATTAGTGTTTCTTGGGACAGATAACTATGACAATAATAACACTAATTGCTAGAGGTGAATTTCTAGGCATCAGGTCCTTCATACAAAGTAACTTAATTCATTTTCACAGCAATCTAATGATGTAGGAATAATTATTGCCATTCCCATTTCCTTCATAAGTGGGAAACTGAGGTTTTGTGGACTAAATCACTTTCCAAGGACTATAACCTTTCTAAGTCATTATATTGTATCTCAAATTTGGTAATACTCATATGTTTAAAATATAAGAACACTGAGGCCTAGAAAAGTATTAAGAAGTTGTCCAAATTAGTATTGTTATTTAGAGGCAGAACTGAGATTACCTAGTTAGACTCATAATGTTAACTGGTTTCTTGAAATAAGTCATGCAGGTTCATTGGTATTATCATTGTTATTTTCAGTTATTTTCTCCTAAATTACATGATTCTTGCATGGTTCTAGGAATCATCCATATACAAATCTGTCTGGTTTTTGGAAGCACAGGTTAGAATGTATATCAGCAGCTATTATGCATGTGTATTAAACAATTTATACTAACTCTTTGAGGGGGACATGCATACTGCCCATTGTCCAAGGCCCAGCACCCTTCAGTGAGAGAGCAATAAAGCCTATTGTATTTTTATTGTATAAATATTCATGATAGCCTTTGATATGCTCTATAATCATCTGAGTGTTTAGTAACTAAATGATATTTATCACTTGCTTTCATAAGAAAGGTGCTGTAAGGACTTGTGAATTAAAATCTGTAAACATGTTCACAGCCTCATTAGAGAGTGCAATTAAAGTACAAAGACATGATCATTTTTCTAAGTGTTGAGATAAAATTCAGACAGAGATTTCACTGCCTCCTTATAAAAAGTGGCTGGAAGAATGTCTGTTTCCTGCTGCCCATGGCATCTTTCTCTCTTTTGCTTTTTTTTCCTGCTTGGACTGGGCATTGCAATGCATACATATCCTTTGAAAAAGACTTGACAAAAGTTATATGGGAAATGGAACTCTGACTAGCACTGTAACTGGCTTTTACAGGTTTCATAACTGAGCACTCGGGGAGTTAATAGAGGTTTAGAAAATTCCTGCCTGAGTGTCATCTCATATTTTGACACTTATAGGTGTACATAGCAAGGAAGATTTTAAAAACCTGACAGGCCTCAAAGAATTATGTAATTTCATGTGTGTAATGTGTGTACACTCTCTCTCTCTCTCTCTCTCTCTCTCTCTCTCTCTCTCTCTCTCTCTCCCTCCCTCTCTCTCCCTCTCTCCCCCGCATAAGAGATAGACTTCAAATTGATGGTATCAGACCAAGCAGTGAAATGAAAGAGCTACCAGCACTTATCCTGATAGGCTAATAGCAGCAAATGGTTTTATGAATCATTAACCTGGAATGTGGCCCTACCCATTTTTGGAACCCAATGTGAGATTAATGTATTTTGTCTGTAATATTATATTAATGTTTTTTGAGAAAAGAGGCCCTCTGATGAGGCAAAATTTTCCCAATTTTGTTCCACTGGGTTTTTGATAATGTAATTAATATGATTTTGACTAACTAGAATTCTTTTTTAATATATTTTATTGATTATGCCATTACAGTTGTCCCATTTCCCCCCATTCATTCCCCTCCACCCTGCACACCCGCACCCACCCACACTCCCCCCATTTAGTTCATGTCCATGTGTCATAAGTTCTTTGCTTCTACATTTCCCACACTACTCTTGCCCTCTCCCTGTCTATTTTCTCTCCACCATCTATGCTACTTATTCTCTGTACCTCCTCTCCCACCTCCTCCCACTCCCCTGTTGCTAAACTTCCAGGTGATTTCCATTTCTGTGGCTCTTGTTTTAGGTGTCCACTTAGCCTGCTATTGTTTTAGGTGTGGTTGTTAATAACTGCGCGTTTGCTGTCTTTTCACTGTTCATATTTTTATCTTATTTTTCTTAGATAAGTCCCTTTAACATATCATTTAATAAGGGCTTGATGATGATGAACTCCTTGAACTTGTCCTTATCTGAGAAGCACTTTATATGCCCTTCCATTCTCAATGAAAGCTTTGCTGGATAGAGCAATCTTGGATGTAGGTCCTTGCCTTTCATGACTTGGAATACTTCTTTCCAGCCCCTTCTTGCCTGTAAGGTCTCTTTTGAGAAATCAGCTGACAGCCTGATGGCAACTCCTTTGTAGGTGACTGTCCCCTTATCTCTTGCTGCTTCTAGAATTCTCTCCTTCATTTTAATCTTGGCTAATGTAATGATGATGTGCCTTGGTGTGTTCCTCCTTGTGTCCTACTTCTTTGGGACTCTCTGAGTTTCCTGGACCTCCTGGAAGTCTATTTCTTTTGCCAGATTGGGGAAGTTCTCCTTTGTTATTTGTTCAAATAAGTTTTCCACTTGTTGATCTTCCTCTTCCCCTTCTGGTACCCCTATAATTCAGATATTGAAATATTTAAAAATGTCCTGGATGTTCCTAAGCCTCTCCTCATTTTTTTGAATTCTTGTTTCTTCATTCTTTTCAGATGGGATGTTTCTTTCTTCCTGTGGTCCACTCCATTGATTTGAGTCCCAGTTTTCTTCCCATCACTATTAGTTCCCTGTGCATTTTCCTTCATTTCACTTATCAATGCCTTCATTTTTTCATCTAATTTGTGACCAAAATCAACCATTTCTGTGAGCATCCAGATCACTAGTGTTTTGAAGCAGTGTTTTGAACTGTGCATCTGATAGGTTGGCTATCTCTTGGTCGCTTAAAAGTATTGGATCTAAGGCTTCGAGCTATAATGTTTGAGTCATATTTGGTCAGGTGGTGTGTGTGTGTGGTAGAGCCTTAGGTGTTTACCAGGGCAGGGCAACCTAGTTGCAGGGTTGTGATGCTGTCTGTGGGGGCAGGATCAGAGAGGGAACAATGGTGCCTGTTCAGCATTCTCTTGGTTTTGCGTCCTTTCTGCTGCTTCCCACAAGCAAACTGGGTCCCCCTGGCACTGGTTCTCAGGTGGGCGGGCCTATGCACGCTCCGGCCCCTTGTGGGTCTCCCCAACAACCTCTTGTGTGAATCTAGGAGTCTCCTCTCCCGGCACCTTTTCAATCAGTGTTTTGGGGCTTTATTTCCTGTCGCTGGGGCCCTGGGCTTCACTGTCTGTCTCACTGCCAGTTCTTGACTACTTTATCTGCTTGCGAATGTGTGACCACCAACAGCCAACTGCCCTGCCCGTTTCCTCCCTGTGTCTGGGGTCTGTGAGCAGGGCACTGCCTGCACTCCTTGTCTGGCAGCCTCTACCTTTTCCTGCGCATTCCCTCTCTCAAATCACCAACTCCGCCCCTCTTACCAGTCTGGTTGAATGGTTGTTGGACTTCCGCAGTTCAATTTTCTGTTTTGGCTGTGTTATTGTTTGTAAATATTTGTTGTCTTTAATTTTGGTTGCATGAGGAGGCACAGTGTTTCCATCTACACCTCCATCTTGGCCGGAGATCTAACTAGAATTCTTGACTTTTAAAGAACAAAGTTTGATAGGTTTATAGATGAATATTGGTTTTTTAAACATCTTTTCATGCTGGTTCCTATTTATTTTACTAGAGCATAAGCACTAGAAATTAAGCAAAACTGTAGAGCAAAACTTAGTCTTTTGATGAAGATTAAATAATAATTTTCTTTTTTTAGTTTAATTAATGTTCCCTTTCTTTTGGTAATAACAATTCAGTAAGTGTTCTAAGTGTTTCATAGTGATTTCACTGTGCAGGTACCATTAAAATAAACATGAGCTGTATGGCTAAAATAGAGCATGCTGCTTTGAAAATGTAGCCCACTATTTTCAGCATATTGAGCTGTCAGAACCTGTTAAATTGGGCTCAAAGTCCTAATGTGAGAGTATGTTTGTAATGCATTTATATCCTTTTCATCCATGGTCAATATGAAATTTAAATGGTAGCATAACATGATTGTATATTCATCTATAGGACATAAAGTCAATGTACATTTTAGAAATATTCCTGAAAGCATCAGGGTTTAATATGTGTAGATTGGTGAATAGGTTGCAAAATGTGTTCAATGGACTTTGCTATATTTCAAGAAAAAAATCTGAAATCATTACACCATTTTTGTCTTATTAATGTGCATGGCAGTTCATCCTTACTTTTTTTTGGAAGGGTGTTTCTGCCATCAGTCCACTGAGAAACATGCTTACTAATCAATTAATAAATAATTACTAAGCACAGACTGTGAAGCAGAGCAATGTGCTGGCCTTTTCACAACACTTTGCGGAGCTCTCTACTTGACACTCTGGTGCTTAGTAAATATTTACTACTTTGCATTTTTCTTTTAAATTGAAGAACAGGATTGCTAACAAGCAACAGCTCTAATGTGCAATGAGACAGCTAATACAGTGAAAATCATGGCCATTGGAGCCAAACCAAATTTAGCTCCAGTTCCAGTTTTCTCACTTAACATTTTGGTGATCTTGGACTAGTTTCTTAACCTTTCTATACCTCAATTTCTTCATTGTAAAATAGGACTAATAACAGAATTACTACAGTCATCTTTTAATGGAAAAATGAATTCATGTAAAGCACAAAGTTTAATACTGGATAAATGTGTGCATGAGTAACATGTTTAGATGTTATTGGTAGTGATACCACCACTGAGCACATCAGTGTTACAGATCCTATTTTAATTCCCTTTTCCTAATTATTAGCTTTGTAATGTTGCATATACTATTCTAAGTCATTGTGTCTGATCCATAATTAATCTCATTCTCAGTATGTTTGTTTTTGTCATTCTTATTATTCTCTTACAGTTCTTTTAAATTTGCAGAGTGCACCGTTTCTTCTAAATATTGACAATAATAACTACCTCACTGATACTGTGAGAAGCAAATGGAAATATACAGTAAATCATTCAGGAGCACACTGGCCCAGTGTAGCTCAACTATATTAGACCACAGAATAAGATATCCCCAGGCCATGTCAAGCATATACCAAAGTCTACAAGTATAAAGGTGATGATAACACTATTAAGGTGAGGCACATGCTCAGTGATGATTCGATATGGCTAACAATGCCTTCAGGCCAACAATTTTACTGCTCATTTTTGCTTTCATTACACAAATGTCCCTCCATGGAAATATATTATACAAAATCCATGTCCTTAAATCTTTGAGTTAATCTAGGACCTTAAATCAATGGCTAAATCCTTAAGTACATATATTTATTGTTATCGATATATAATAGAGTAGGGCTAAATAGTCATACCATACTTTGTAAGGGTTTGCAAGAGTACTACATTTTTTTGAGGTTTGTATCTATAGAAGTTAAAAAATGGATAATTATGTTCATTATATATGAACATTATCTAAACAAAAAATATAAAGTAGCTATAAAGCATACAGGAGCAAAGATAGGCTATTGCAGTAAAACATCACAAAAGAAAAAGAGTGAAGATTTTGGACTTAAACAAATGCCTCTTGTAGATAGCCAGATATTTTTCCAGCAAAATGAGTTTATTCAGTAAAAAGAAAGAATTACTGGTAAATATACACATGTAAATACCATGTGTGTGTGCATCTTTGTGGGTGTATAATTTCCAAAGTCTGAGAGTTTATGTAACCTTAATCTAGAATTTCTCATTGACCTAAACTTGACACAAGAAAGACTACTTTAATGACTGAATTAAGACAACTTTGAATAGTTCACTGTAAGCAACTCTTTCTAAATGAAATTTGAAAAACTAAATATTATAATCAATAGAAATAGTGTGTGTCTAAAGTATAGAATTGGTTTGCATATGTGATTTATAATGATACTGTTAGCTAATAATTCTATATTAATTGAGGATGTTTTTACTTTAATTTAATGGGAAATATATTCATATTCTATAGAAGGCTTCTCATCATATAGTTAAAAAGAAAAAATATTCAATAAAATTAAAGGATATGAAATACTATTAAGAAACTATTCTTTTAATTTTAAATGACTTTATTTTTTAGTTTTTTAAATTACAGTTGACATAAACTATTATATTAGATTCAAGTGTACCATAGTGATTAGACATTTATATACCTTACAAAGTACATACAGCTTTATCTTTAAACTCACATTTAGTTTTTTTGTCTTTAATAGAAACCACTAACCCTAAATAAGTCACTGTGCTGTTCCGCAATGCATAAAAGGTCCACAAACATTTATGAAATTATTTAATCTATGCCACCACTCACATGGGAGAGACGATGGATTACTTAAAATATACATAAATTATTAAGGTAGTTATAGAAATAATTCACATGAACATATATTCTTTAAAAAGTTAACTTTACGTTTTTTGCATCTCTTACAATTCTAAAGGAACTGGAAGACTTAAATTTATGATAAATTGACCAAAACAAAGTATAAAATATCAGAATAAAATATTATTAGAAATGTTATATCATTAGTGCACATGACTATAACCCAAATTTTTTGTTTGATGATTGGAGCTCGACATTACAAACTTTTAAAATTTAGTTTGATTTCAACCTGCAGAGGTCAGCATCAGGTCTCTGAGTCTATCAGCTGCATGGCCCTGGCATGACCCCCTGACACTGATACACCTGCAGAAAAAGTCTCTCAGTATCATCATCTCCAAATTATACAGATGACAAACTCTAAGTAGCCTGTGTAATTTGACACATTGAATGTAGGCTTACCTCTCTTGCAAAGAGAAGAAATTGTTTGGAAGTCAACATAGTGTACAGCTAAAGAGTTGGATCCATGCGTGAGTCACCTTTGTTTCTCCACATCATTAAATAGTAATTGATTTTTTTAGAATTCAAATTTCAAAGCACTAAAGGAATTTACTCTCTATGAAAATCCTTGTTGGGAATGGTTATTTTATTTTATTTTATTTTTTGCTTGTTGTAGGGAAGAAAAAGAACATCTAAAAATATGACATATTTAAAATTTTAAATATAAGTATAGTAAACATGTTTTGAGCTGAAAATTGAAGACTGTTCTGTCATATCCTTTCCTTATTTTTTTAAACAGACAATTCTGCATTATGTCCTATGCAGATGAGTATAATATTAGTGATATTAAATACTAGGAATCACTATAGTTTATCAAGCATTTATACTGTCTCAGACTAATTTCCCATGTTATCTCATTTAACCTAGCTACTACCTTGCCAGGTGAAAATAAATATAAATGTAAATGTAAATGTAAATGTAAACTTTATTGATGTGAAGTAAATTTGCACAGGTGAAATGATACTAGGGGAGGTTTGGGGAGTCAGTTTACAAAACTAACCACTAATAAGAGTCAGTGTTGACTCATTGATTCTCAACTAGCATCAGCCACTTTTAGGTCTTTGAGAATTGAGAGAGAAAATAAAGCCATTTTAAAGTAATGTTCACTTGTAACTTTTTAATGGATCTAAGATTATTAGAATTTCTTTTGTCTTTTCCACAAAACTAGATCTTTTTAAACCCTCACATTAAGCATTTTTATGGATCCTCAAAAGAAAATACGAGTTTCTTTTTAGATTTCAATTAATTATATTCCATAGAATGAAAGCTTTAATAATTCCAAGACTTTATAAGCTTTTAAAAATTCCACCAATAAAAGCTGAAAGCCCTAGTATATTATTTCCTCTTTTACAAAATGAAGCTACTACTTTATTTCTAATAGTGATTTTATGACATGTAAATGAAACTATGAGGGTATTTATATGTATTACTACCTTCATGGACTGTGGCGGGCAGAATAATGGCCTCCCCAGGATGTCCAATTCTAATCCCAAAAGCCTTTCTGTATGTCAGTTAAGGCAAACTGGGGTTACTGTTGCAGATTTACCAATCAGCTGACTGTACAATAGCGAGATTATTTTGGATTATCCAGGTCGACCCAATGTAATCGCAAGACTCCTAAAAATAGAAGAGAGGGAGTCAGAGTTAGGGAAATGTGACTAAGAAAGAGGTCAGAGTGGTAGTGAGTAAGGACTCCACTAGCTCTTCCTGATTTGGAAGCTGCAGGACGGTGGCTTTGAGCAGAGGAGATGTGAAAGTTTGTATAATTTGAAAAAGGAAAGGAAACAGAATTCCCCTAGAATGTCCAGAGGACCTGGCCTTGCAGTTACCTTGATATTGGCCCAGTGAGACTTGTCAGACTTAGTACCTACTGAGTTAAAAGGAAATACATTTGTGTTGTTTTAAGCCACATTCGTAGTGATTTTTTACAGCAGCAATAGAAAACTAATTCTCTTTCACTGCTATACAAGTTTTTATTTTTTATACTTCCCCCAGTTATAAAGTTGCAATTTTTTTAACATACGGATTCCTAGAGACTTGGGTTTGTCCCAGTTCTGTCACTAATTAGCTATGTTACTCTGGCCTACATAATTCTATGCCTCAGTGCCATATACATATATACGTGTATGTGTATACACATATTATGTATATATAATAGTGACCTTTTGGCTGCCAAAAGAGCATGATAAAGGCAAATTTGAGATGCCAGGAAAACTTAATCTCCATCATTATGCATGGGGGCTAATTATTTTAGGTACTAATAATAAGATAGTGAATGTAAGAAAATCTAAATGAAAGTCTGAAAGAATTATAGAAGCAAGAGATAAAAGTGATATGTTACTTCTTTATGTGGACAATTAATTGTACTGGGTTGTAATGTCCTGACATAGGGCAACAGAGGGATGTATCAAGGTTTTCTCAATGATATAAGTACTTTTAGGATCATTAGAAATATTTTATTTTTAATTTTCTTCTGCTCAGTGTCTGCGGCTCTCCACTTCACTTCCAACACACAAAATATGGTATATGCTAGCTATGTGTGTATATATTGTATATGCATATACATATATGTACACATATATACATATATTAGTTTAATATCAGATTTAGAGAAAAGGCACAAAATTATTTGTGATTTTTTCAATTTATAAGCTCTTTTTAATCATTCACAAAGCACAGTAAACTTTTGTATATTTGTAAAGGAGGCCATGATTGTGTTCAAGAAGAAAAATAATTTAATGTTATCATTTATGAAATATTTTTATTAGGAGATGAATCATTCACAATATACATCAGGCCATTCACAGAATTAGCCTGTTGTTGCTAGCTAGCTGGTCAATATTATATTAACATCTCAACCACCTGGAGAGTACTTAGCAAACAACCACTCTGAGAAATAAAAACAGTATAGACAAAAATGGTCTCTGAATAGGTGCACTGATATACTTTGCTCATTGGGGCAAACCTATTCAAAATTTCACTTAGATTTTTTCTTTATGAAATCTGAATTTAGATAATTTGATTACTTTGGTTCCTGACATACAATAGGTCAGTATAAAAAATCAGAAGCATTTAGAATATTATTAAATGAGTGTACACTGGAAGGAGCATGAAGTTGTTGTGGAATGCTTACCATGAAGACAAAGAAAAACAAAAACGGAGAATATTGGCCTTAAAATTATAGAAGTATGGTATCTTTAGCATTGAGACAAGCATTATTCTACATCCCAAAAGTCACTGAAGGCAATGGTCCCATGTAAACATTGACATTCTAAAATTAAACTTGAGTTATCAAGAAAAAGTTAAATTAAATTGTGTCCTTTGTTTCAGAAGGCAAGAAATATAAATTGATTTTAGAAAGAACTTCATCTATAGCACTGACATTACTTGTGTATCTATATAACAGGCAAAACACTGCCAAAAGCACTTTGTGAATATCATCTCAATGAATCAATGATAGGAATACAATATAATTATAAGAAAAAATAAAACAAACTGTGCCAGTCATTTCTTTTTTCTCTAACTTTCCTGTTTCCCCCCAAAGCTTGCAACTATGTTCCCCAATATATATTTCCTAGCCTCCTGAAAGGCATTGCCCTTTGGAGCTATGCTGGGAGACTGGAAGTTGGGAACAAGAAGAAAATAATTTTTTTGTTTTTCTCTTAACATTTTACTTTATTTATTTATTTTAGTTTTTTTTTAATTATATTTATTGGTCATGTTATTACAGTTGTCCTGATTTTTCCCCTTTTGCTGCCCTCCACCCGGCACCTCCACTCCTTCAGGCCATCCCCACACCATTGTTCATGTCCATGGGTCATGGGTCATTCCTACAAGTTGTTCAGCAACTCCTGCCCCTGGGGGAAACTACAACAGTGACAAGCGATAAAGAGCAACTAGATGTGGTTGTAGGGCCTTGGCGTGGTCCAAGGTGGCCTGAGCTCACTCAGTGTAATCATGGGTTCCTGAGTTCCTGTTCAGAGGCCACCTGTGTTTCCAAAGGCAGAGGCAGTGGAGCTCCTATAATTCCAGCAGGTTGGCAGAATATACTGGCTTCTGGCCCAGGAGTGGTAGCAGATCCCCAGTCTGTAGGTGACTGATTCTTGTTTTTCTGTTGTACTCTGGTCCCACTCTATTTCTTCTAACTCTTTACGCTTTTCCAACACCTTTTTGACTAATTACCTATTAAAATTCTAGGTGCTTGAATTTCTAGCATGACTTCTGTTTTTCTGACAGAACACCAACAGATTAATATATACACACCAACACACACAAACAAATCTATAATTTAAAATGTTTTCATTAAAATAAAATGATTAAAATAGAAATAAAATTAAGGTATAATATGAGTTTTTTATTAGAAGTTGTATGGAGTGCTAGCTTACTCAAATTTACTGTTCAAACTCAGCATTGTACTTGTTAAAATTAACAGATTGATTTAGGAAATTGTTAGCAATAATTCTTCTTAACAATTACAACTATTTTGATAGGTTTCTGAGAACTATAGTGCCCTGAACATTGACTTCAGTCATTGTGTGTACTGGAGAAGTGAATACAGGTAAAACATCATGCCAGAATCTTCTGGTGCCATTAACAGGTGACAGAATGCATTAATAATTCAACCCAGTTAAGTCAACATTCCACACATGACATTTGTTCATCAAGTCACGCAGTAAAAAAGGTTTTAGTGAACAAAATCCATGACCATAATGCTACAAGAACATACATGGAACACCTTAGATTTTTCATAGTCATCGTGTTTCTTTACTTTATATGGTCTTCTCTTCAACAAACTGAAACATTGGATCACAGAAATGCAAGTAAAAATTAAGAAGCCACTGTATTTGTTTTTCCTAAGAATATCTTTTCCCTTTGTGGGGAGAAAGGCCTTTGTGAAAATGGTTCATTCTAACTAACAGGGAAAGGTAAGACGTGAATGCGCAGAATTTATGCTTGGGTAATGGTTCTCTTCTTCACAGAGTTCTCGTTTTGCCCATATGCTCAGCCTGTGGTTCCCAGGCAACATCATCTGGTGAGAAGAGAAAATCATCCATTTTGAGAAAATATCCAAAAGATATGTAGCATATGCAATAGAGAATTTGTCTCCATTTCCATAGAAATAATTCCTGAATTTTGGGGTGAGCAGTACAAAAACTCAAATAATAAGGAGCAAATTTGAATGATCACCATGCGCGGAGAAGCATGGCGAAGTTAAAAGCATAGGCTTTTCTGTCAGTCACCCTGCGTTTGGATCTTCTCTGGCTCTTCATACCTATGTGAGTCAGGTCAAGTAACATAGCACTCTAAAGGGTTTCCTCAAGTCTAGAAGAGCAGAATATTGAAGTAACTACTGAAAGCTAATGTATAGACTGTTGGGCACATGTCCCTAATTTCATAAATAGGGACCGGACCAATGGGCCAAATACCAAATTAACCACTAAATCAGCAAATGTCTGGAAAGGTAGCTTTGAATGATCATACTGTTGGATTTACCTTTAACTACAGGTGAACTGATTGTAGAAAATTACAGCCTATCTTGGTCTTAAATGTGCTATTACTAAATGAATTTTGAGTAAACTGTTATGTGAGTATAAAAGAATGACAGCCAGTTTCGTACAACAGCTAGTAAGCTAGTTAAAAATAATATAAGTGCATGTGCACACGTACACACATATATACATCACTCTTACTTGTTAAAATGTATGCATTTTAAAAAGCATTGCTTTTTATTTTATCAGTTTAATTGTTTAGTAACCAATGCATAACTCCTATTACATTGTTTGAAATAATTGCTCAGCAGGTTTAAACACTCAGCTGCTTTATTAAGAAGACTTGTCAATTCTTCCTTCTCCTATATTGAAATATTTCACTTTTGAAGTCATCAGAGGTGAAAAATATGAAACTTACATGAATATGAGTAAAATTATTATGTTTGTAACAAAAACATTACTAAATTATGATCTATTATGCAAATAATTACCATTTGTAATTTACTCACTATATGGCCAATTGGAGCAAAACTGATATAAAATGAAAGAGCCAAGTGATCTATAATCTTTCCTTCTGAACTGAATGCAAATAATATTCAGGGGTGTTCCCAGAAAGAAGGGAGATGAGCAAGATGCTTAGATATATTGAAGCAGGGAAAGAAGATTTGCAAATTATTATTTTGAAAAAAAATGTCTCTTAGTATAAGTATTAAAACATAATCACTGCTAATGGGTGGATTTCTTTTTTTTTAATGGTTGAAATTCTTAACACATTTTTATACATATTTATTCAAGGAATCTAATAGAAATATGCATATAGTTGGTACTTATTCATGTTGAAAAATTATACAGCTGTTACATTAATAATGATATGAGAAAATGCCCCAAAGTGGGAGAACAGACTGGGGACAAATGAATAGAGTCTCAAAACTTGAGAGCTCTTGTGTGACTGAGTAATTTTAACAGCCTATCTTATGCTATCTTGGGTCAGTGAACTTACATGATTATAATCAAGGGAAAATGGGCTGCTGTAACTAACCATGGAGCACCTGTTGAGGTAGACCAGAGCCCACTGCAGATACTATCAGATTTACATGAGACTATCTGAGACTTCCGAGGAGATAAATGAAGGCAATGTTGAAGTGAAAGAACTCTTAAGCCAAGAGATGAAGTGATTCATCAGGCACACAGGAAATATGTGACAAGATGAAAATATAACCCAAAGTACATTTAAAATTTAAAATTACTTTCATCATTTCTACAAATCCAGCACCACCACAAAACAATGCATGTAAGGTTGCTTAATATATGTTACTCATAAATAAATAGATTCTGGTTTTTATAGTACATAGAACTTAACATGTTATAAACTGTCACTGCTAAATATAACTTGCTAATTACTGCCTTTTATGATCAGGGTCTTCAGCAATCTAATAAAGGGAATAAATAAAATACCCAAGGAACCAATAATGCATTGACAATCAGAACAAAGCTTCTTGCTAGATGAGGTCTATTTTAATTTTTTTTTTAATTCACCTTATATTTAATAACTCTGTTGCTCTTTATTTATGACATTAGATTTTGGCAGAACTAATATGTTTTATCATATTCTATTTTGTATAGTTAAATTTCAAGGGCAGGGTCTGTATCATGATTTCTGGAATGGGATATTGATTCTATACCCTTAAGCTTTTTTTAGATATAATGATAATTGATCAGTGACATTTAACTGATTGACTCTGGGGCAGATGATCAACAAAGCAATAAGAAAGTTAAGAAATGAAAACTAACAGTAATTTTATGTGTAGGCCATTCACATAACCTGTATATTTTATTAACTATGAAATCATTACTTTGTTCATGCAAATCATTTTGTTTATTGTGATTAGAAGAGTCTAAAACAAAGGTATTGTATTTACTTTGCCTAAAAATAATAGTAGGGCTAAATGAACAATAATAGTGAATTTGGAAATCATAAGCATACATTAAGTAAAGTACCCAATTCAGAAAACAGAAGAATGATAAGTATTATTTTTTAAAGCTTTATGAAATCATAGGGAGAGTAAATCTTGTGTACCTCCATTGGATTCGTGGTAGGTATAATAGACAAAGAAATTCCTGCTGGCTGAATTTTTTCCCCAAATTCTAAGCTCTACAGACAGAAAGAAAAAGAAAATGAAAAGAGAAAACAAAAGGAGCTTACTGAAAAAAGGTGTTCAGTAAGGTTAATTAATTGTTGCTAATTACAACAAGCCTGAGCCAGAGACAGAAGCTTTGTTAGAGATAATGCAGCAGGGAGGAGGAAGACAGAGAAAAGAAATGGTTGCGGAATTCGAACTTTTAGAATTTACTCTCTACCTCATTGTGCTTAAAATGCATGTACAGGTAGCACAGTGTTAGAGCAACACATCCTGAAACTGGATCCAATTAAGTATTTTAACTCCCCATTAACTATATGTACATAAGTATGTAGAAAAACATACTTAATTATAAGTATGCACATATACATTTATTATGTATATTTAACAAATATATATCAAGAAACTAACATTTGTCATTTTTAAACTTATTTGATCAGTATAATATTAAATTATGTAATTCAGTCTTATGAATGCATTTTGAAGGTAACAGACTCTAATAGATTTTTCACACTGGGGATGAGTAATAGTGAAAAATAACATAAGAGATAATGATGTTTCTGACATTGTTCTAAGAGAATTTTAACTTGTTAAATCTCCTAAAAAACTAATGCATTAATTGATCCTATTATCCCTAATTTACCAGTGGAGAAAGAGACAATGGAAGGGTTCCACAGTTGTCCATGCTCACAGATAGTAAGTGATGGAGCAGAGATTTGGGCCACTACACCAAGCTGCAACAGACACTTGACTGTATGCATCTCAAAAACAGTGTTTTCACAGGAATCAGTTATAACTGGTAGTTTTCCAGTTTGGCCAACATAGTCATTTGGGACAATTTACAGAAGTAAATTCAGAAAGAAACACACTTTTCCAATCCAACCTTATTTACATATTTGTAATTTAAAAGCGATGTTGTTCTGAAAAAGGCTGGCATACATCCCTCTTTAGAAACATTCATAAATTGTTCAAGGCAAAGCAAGTTACTCAGATTCTCCATTTCCGTTTATTGTCTCACCCCAAGACTATAAAATATTTTAGAAGTAAACAGATTTATTACTATATGAAGTTTCCAAGATGTATTTAATAGGAATAATTATACACTTGAGAAAAATGGGACAAATCTAAAGAAACAAAATTATTCATTCAGCCATACTGCTAACTTGAAACAATACTTTAGAATAATTTGCAAAATAACAGATGCCTATATTTGCAGGGCTTATGTCTATATGATTAGATAACTATTTCATAATTACTTGTATATAAGCATAAGTGTAAAGAAACTAAATCCACTTTTGAAAAATATTGTGGTAAAACACAGGTAACAGAATTTACTAGTAAATGAGTATTCTGGGGCATCAAGTGCATTCACATTGTGCAGCTATCACCACCATCTCCAGACATTTTTGATTAATATTTTCCCTTAAAGATGAAAGAATGTACAAGGAATTTAAGGCCTCAGATGGTTAGCTTCAGATTTTAGGTGTAAGCTTTTACTTTAATTTCCCTGAGGAAGAAGAAGCCTAGATTACATCTGCAAAAATCCCCATTGTTTCCTAATATCCCTACTATGTAGCTGTTTAGCCTTTACACTTATGAAATGAAATGTCTGCTCAGTGTTTAGCTATTTCCGCAACTGTAAAATGGTTCTGGAACTTCATTTCAAAGCTATATTCATTACTTTAAAAAAATCAACACAACTGTATTATTTTTTCAGCTTTTTTATTTTTTTATTTAATCTTTATTGTTAAGAACTAATTCTAATTTGTTAGAGTTTCAAACCATTTAGGGGATTTATAGAAGTGAAACATTTTCTGAGTCCAGAAAATATTCATTCTTTACTGTGAATCATAATGTAATACAAAAGAAAGTTGATTGATTGTTAAAAAATATAGTTTTTAAAACGTGCTATGATTTTTTTAAAACATGTATTATGTATTTTAGACAATCCAAAATTCTAGTTCCTTTTACTTGGGCAGCTAATTGGTAGTATCTGATGAATTGGTTGGTAATGACAACATTTTACATGGGCAAGTAAATACGTCAACATATAGGAAACTGAAGTTCTCACTGAAGTTCTCATATTCTAACTTATACAAAGAAAATTAATGTAAAGGATCATACTAGAGCCTTTATTTTTAAACTTTTCATCTTATGACACACCTAAACTAAATATTAAAATTCTGTGGCATACCAAAAACATATATTTTGCTGATCTGACAAAATAAAATAGGGATAATTTTGATTCATTCGCACCAGATGGCTATTGTGTTGGCTGTTGTCATTTGTTTTTCTTTATTTGAGAAACTAAGGGGAAAGAGGTCGATACCCCTGACTAAATAGTCTGGTATTGCATGTTTTAAAAATTCTTGCAGTGCACCAGTTGAAAATTGCTGTATTAGAGTCTCTTGTACTTGTTCTTCACTAAGTAATTCAAAAGTAACAGTGTTGAAAACAGATAGTAACCAGAAAACAAAATTCCTTTAAAAAAGTGGTACCTTTGATAGTTATGTCCTGGCACAAACTTGCAAAATTTTTAATCTCCTCTGCATCTTTAGAATGGAAATACACTTTTTGCTGATGTTCATATTGCCAAAACTCAAACTATTAACCTAATTTATTATTGTTGAAACATTAAAAACTCTTTCAAAGTCATCTTTGAACTTTTAAATAAAGAGCATTTACTTCTCCATTATGGCCCTCAACCTCTTTTCTGGCATTGCCAAATCTATTATCTCAGATTTGAATTATATTTGAGCCTTTAAAGTAAAGTTATATTTGTTTTGGGTCTTTGTCATTTGGATGGGTCAAGACTAGGTTATTCATTCACTTTTGAAATGAACATCTGTATTAATAACAGATTCTATCAAACATTTTCCCATAGAGAATCTGGCACTAATTCTCAGCAAAACATCAATATGTGCCAGGAACAAGAACCTCACAGTGTTTATTAAGTTTTTGCACATGTAATAAAGCCAGTGTCTGAGACCTCAACAAGTGGCCTGCTTTAGACTTGTGGCCAGCATTTCCCTGGATAATGTACTGATGGATTCATAAATAGTGGCATCTACTTACTTTATAAGGTGTGTACTAAATGAGTACTTTAAATAAATATGGAGATGCTTTTAAAATTACACTATATTAAGCTTGTACTTGAAAACCCTTGTATTTATCAACAACAAAATCTTGGTAAGACTATCAAAAAAAATACTGCCATAGCAAAATCCCCAGTCATAAAGATCTAACAGTGTCGTAGGAAAGATAGTATTAAAAGGTCATTTTGTTGTGGTGGTTGTTAATGTTTTCTTTTTTGGATATACTTTCTTCATGTACAGGGCCCACCAGAAGTAACAACTGATTGAGTATGGTTGGTAGGGTAAAAATATGGTCGTGATAATTTAACAGTTTGAATTTGAACATTTCACCTTAAATGCCATATGTGTGCTTGAGTGTGATAGTGTTATGTTACACAATTACATGCTTATGATTTTGTAATAAAAGATTTTATAATAAAAAGGGGTGTTAATGTGCCAGACCCTGTGTTTATTTTGACCCACCATTAAAATACATATTTGCCAATGTGATATAATTGACCTTTCCTTCTTGATCTGATCCTTTAAAAATATCTTGCTCCTGCAAAACTCTGAGCCTTACATCTTACCATGTTTGGTGCTTTCATACCATATTCTTCTTCTTTTTTGTTTCTTTCCCAGCTTTTCCTCTGTGCCATTGTTGGTCATGATACCATCTAGTAAAAATTCAAAACATTTCAATCTTATGCTTTCAGCACCATTTTATGTTCCCCTCCCACCTACTCCAGTAGTCTGGGCTAAATGGACATTTACCTCATTGTCATTACCCCATTATGTATGTTTAGTAGTTCCTCCCCTCCCCCCATACTTGGCATTGAATGCCAACAAGCACGTTTTAAATCTTTTATTTTAACATACTCTTTTAACATAAAAGTCTCCTGGGAGGATTATTTCATTAATCTATTTACTGTAATAACCCATTTGTACTGCAGGATATTTAAGTACTAACTCTGATCATGGGAAGTGGCTGCCTCGAGTGTATCAGTTATGTAATTAGTTATGGTCTGTGCCTGGGGGTTTAACAGGAAAAAGTGTTATAATCAATTGTGATGTGTGCTATTGAAATGGAAGAGAGGAAAGGTGGCGTGCATGGAATGAGTGCCCTGATGGAACAGTCAGATTAGATCATGCTTGGGGACAAAGACATAGTGATGATGACAGACGAACATGGATTGTAGAGAATGGGGCTCTACAGAGCAGAGGAGTGAAACCCACGGAAAGACCCTGAGCATCCAAGGAATAACATGAGGGGTGTGTGCGTGTGTGTTTATGTGTGTGCATGTGTAACAGAAAAAGGAGATGTAGCGAAGAAACTACAGGAAAACTAGCTGTTTCTTAATTCTGGTGTCCTACCTTTTTCAACTATATCTCTTATTTTGGCTGCATGCCTCAACTACTCTCTCAACCAAAGATGTCTCCTGTGGTTGTTCTATGATTTAATACAAAACCTTCTACATTAGACTGCTAAAAATAATTGCCTCTTCTACTCCCTATTCTATAATGCCACTTAGTGTTTTTATTTTTTCCTCTCTAACCCAGCTATATTAATTCTTAAATGTGAATGAAATTAGTCATAACATTGGCTCTCTGAACATATAATCTTGTTGAAATGTGGCAGAAATGCAAATTAAATGTAAAGCTTGTTTAGCATAAAAGAAAATGATGCTTCTTTTCAATACTGTGTTGTTCTAAATGTAAACCCATTGTATAAATCTTCTCAAGCTAAGTTTTGAAGTCATGCTACCTCATTTGTGGAATTGACTTTTTAGGCAAACAAGATTTCGGTTTGTGAATAACTAAGGTGAAGGAGTGAGAGTACCAGTTCCGATGATCATTTGAGTAATTTAATACAAATTTGGGGGTAAACTACAAGTGTTTGTTTCTGCATATTACAAATTCATAATAGTGTATTTGAATACTTCTATTGCATTTTTTGCTATAGGAAGGTGTAGTTACAGAGTTGTGCATATAGAAGAAGAAGAAAAATAGCTGTGATTCTATTGTTCAGATATACTTAGGAATAAAAGTATTTCAAGTGGCCATTGTTGTTTGCACTGGTAGAGTTATATTGTCTGAAGTTACCTGAAGTATTATCTAAATACTTCTTCCTCAAGGAAAACAATAAACAAAGGCAGATTCTTGTTTGTAATGCTTTGGTTTTATCATAAAACTGAATAAACTCTGTTTATGTGTTTTTAGTGGCCCTGTAGAGCTCTGTATAATAAATCTTTCAAACTCTACTTTTTGACAACTAAAAAAGTGACCTTTGGCCTCTTCTTCTAAATTAGACCTAGTAAGAATTTGGACCATGGGTTTAGATTTCAGTCAGCCACTAGCCTAGTTGAGCTTTAAAGACTTATCTCCATTTACACTTATGGAGAAGTGTACTGGTTGAAAAATATCTATAACCTGTGATTATACTACTGGCATCGATATGGAGAGGTTGTTTGTTATTTAGGAAAAGGCCAACTACTATTTAAAATTGCAATATTTCAAGGGTTTAATACAAAAATATGTTCTTGGCTAGGTAACACGAGTATCTCTGGGTGTTGAAACTACAAGAGGTTATTGCTCCAAGTAGCCATTCAGGTACCTAGGAGAATGGGTGTTCTGCTATTTTCAAAGACATGACTTTGAGGATTGCCACGGGGGAGTGGGGAGGCATTCAGCAAACAGCAAGGGAAAGGGATATAGAGGATGAAGGCATACCTGCCTCTTAATCACCTTGACACATAAGAAACTGGCATCATCTGTGCTTATAATCTCTTCATGAGAAAAACTTACATGGCTGTACCTGGATTCAAATGAAATTTGGAAATAGTCTTTGGCTAGTAGCTACTTCTCAGCCTTACCTCTGCATCCTTGAAAAAGTGTAAAACTATTTGATATGGATAATTAACCATTTTGGCCATAGTTTGTTATTTGAATAAAATATATGTGATCCCTTTGGAAAGCCACAATAATATACTGGAAATACTAGTTACCCAACTAGAATATACATACAGACATCTTTAAATGTTGCAGCTGCCTTCTATGAGATCTACATGCTTCCATACTTGTTCTTTCTACTATCCATTCACCACAGAGCAGCTAGAGTATTATTTGAAAGTATGTTAAGTGTGTTGCATGCCATTGAGTGGGCTCTGACTCCTGGCTATACTATGAATGAGCAATGTACCGGATGTGTTGTCCTCACTCAGCTCCTGTGGACTCACGCCTATGACTTTTATTATAGAATCAATCCATCTCATATCTGGTCTTCCTCTTTTCCTACAGTCTTATATGTCCCCCCAGCATTACTGTCTTTTCAAATAACCCTTTCTTCTCACAATGTGCCTGAAGTAGCACAGCTTCAGTTTTGTCAGTTATGACTGCAGTGATGTTTCAGGCCTAATTTGCTTTAGGATGCATCGTTCGTCTTTGTGGCGGTCTGAGGTTTCATGGCACTTTCCTGCAATGCTGCATTTCAAATTATTATTTTTTACATCAGCTAATCAGTTTACTTAAACCCCTTGCTTGCAATTATCACTGGTGTCCTTGAATAAAATGCAAACTCCTATTCAAGGCTATCAAGAAATTATTATTTGGCCCCGTTTAACTCTCTGCTCTGCTATCCTATCCCTCTCTCACTCGTTCCCTGTATTGTAGTTACACTTAACTTGGTTCTGATTCATACCCACCCAGAAATGATTTCCTTCCTGTGACTTCTGCCTTAATTGCTCTTCCTCCAAAGTTTTGCACATTGCACCTCTTATTCAGGTGTCAGCTCCAATGTCCTGTCTTCAGACAAGTCCATCCTACTCACTCTCGCTAAGGGAACTCTGACCATGAATTACTTGGTTTTCTTCCTAAACCCGTCGGTCCTGTAATGAATGCTATTTTATAAAATTATATTTTATAATTAATTCAGGCCTTAGATGACCTATTCTGTCATCCCCAAGGTTGTGCTAAGGGCACAGCTGATACTCAGAAGCCACTAGATATTTCCAACAATTATTTTTTTGAGTAACTTAGGAGATGTAAGATGGAATAGCCTCATATTTGTTTCAATGACTTGGTATTACTTTTTCAGGAAGAAGGAAAGCTGCTCCTTGTTTATAGATAATAGGTAGTATGCAAAGACAGGGTATGAGAGACAACAGAAATATACAAGTGAACATACTACCAAATATAGTCTCTAGGTATATGAGGGCATTTACATTTAAATTAAGTAAAAAGAATAATTACTTTCATGAGCAGTTCACAGACCGTTTGAATCATAAAGTTCTATCTGACAGTGCTGGTTTGTCTTAAGCTCTCATCTGGTTTGTTATTCTTGATTCTGAATGCTATAATTAAGTTTTTCTTCCTCATAATTTATTCTTAGAGCCATCCTTCTATTTTTACTGAATGTCAGAGGCAGGCTTTCGACAAAGCAATTGAGGTAAGTGGGGAGGGGCATAATTGCAGCACACTGAATTGCTATGAAAGATGGTACTCATAATTTGTATTCCTTTTTATTTCAGTGATAATTTGTGATATTATTACACTATTGTATAAAATAGGACTCTACTAACATGACCTAACATGATTGTACATTGTATAAGCTTTTCTGGGACATTATGTTGTGCCTTCATGGAGCTATGTCATAAGACACTCCAATCTGAGGTAGAAAGAGATTCTTTTACCTTTGTTCTAGTTGCTGGGTGCTGGGGACACATTTACCAGTTTATTATCTGCTGTCACCCTCCCCTTTCAAGGGCACTTGTTAGTAATTCAGGAATAAGCAGTCCAGCTTCTGTCTCTTAGGATCTGTAAATGGTGACATTCCTATATTTATCTCACTTATACTAGAGAAGAAATAATTTCAGATTATTCAATGATTTGGACAATTGTTTCATTTATACAAAGAGACCTCAAAAATAAAAAAAAACATTTTTGTTCATTATTAGTTTTTGTGAAAAACATATTAATAAGGTCATAAGGGAGAACATAGATGACAGAGTAAAAACCAATTACCAGAACTGGAAAATCATGTGAAAATTAATATAATTCTGATAATGGGCATGATGATCACTGTCACTTTCTAAGCTTGGATATTCACGGCTTGCACTTCAGATGCATTTTTTTTTCCTGATCCAATTTGGTTAGCAGTTCTGAGGCAGTTTTGGAACTATAGCATTATTATCCCAGTAGCTGAATATTGCCCAAGCATGTAAAAATAACTCACATGGAATATTCCCAGCTTTGTCACTCAAATACAAATAAATACTGTCTTCCCCAATATGTAACTCAAAAGGAGAATATTGACTAACCATACAGGAAATACCCAAGATGTTGGCAGAACTGATAAGAAGATGGAGTACAAAGAGAAAGACATATAGCAGGAACAGGGTATTTGTTCTGGATAAGAGAACATGAGAAAGGACTTAAGATTTTTAACATGTATGTGAATCTGTCAAGAAAAAGTAATTCTATTTAATCTGTAATTTTAGACATCTAAAATGTGACAGATGGATGGAAATTACGTGGAGCTATATTTTTTAATTAATGTGAAATATGAAATGGTTGGCAGCGCCATCTTCCTACTAAACTTACTTTAAAGTACTGTTTCTGTTCAAGCAGAGATCACGTGCTCATCTGTTAGGACATTTTGAACTATTCATTTCTTCGGGGTTGTTTTGTCTTAGAAAATCTTATCTCTGTATTCTTCTACCTATAAGATACTGTGGTTAATCAATAATTGTGAGTTGATGGAGAGTTTAGGGCAATACTTAAAATTATATAAATACCTAAGTGAAATTGAGTATTGGTTTCTCATTTTATTCATTGAAATATAACATATCCTTATTATTTCATACTGAGTGGACTCAAAAATAACGACTTTTTAGAAATAATATTTGAAACTATATGTGACTATCTTAGATCCTTTTTCATTTTTTCAGAAATCAAAATTTTAGTCCATTTGCCATAGTTTCCTGTTGCTTTAATCTTCATACAATTAAAAATAATGGCCTTTTATAACATAGCAGGACAAATTTCACTTTCTTTGCCCTTCATGTTTCTTATTCTTGCCCAGTTCCTCTAATGGAAGAAGAAAAGTAAATACACAAAACACCCATGTGGACATGCATTCACACAAATTGCACACCACACACCCAAAAGATCAAATAAAAAACAACAAAAAGCAATGTATAATTCTAAAACAAATAGGCTAGAGGCATTAATGAACTGTGATGATGTTCCTTTAGCCAACACAAGATAATTTTACTACCCATTTATATTCTATACAAGTGACTTCTCATCAGTTACTTTGAGGTATATATTTGTTTCCATATTAATGTCTATAAAGGGTTCTAGGATGTCAAGGATTAAAGTAGTCTTTATTTTCATATTTTGAATAAAACTTTTAGAAATACATTAGAAAATAATTCGATTATTAAATTATCCATAAAATGAATTATTCAAATTTAATATCTCTACTGTTCTCATATGAAGAAATGTAAGTGCATTATTTAAGCATATTTTTAAACTCTTCCAGTTACTCATCCATACCTTCTTGTTTGAGACTTTGAGGAAAATGTTGGACTTGAAGATGGAATAAATAAATAAATGAAAAGATATTGATAAAATTAATACACACTCCCCTTAACTAGGAAAAAAAATTCTGCAATAAAGAAATTCATTTAATTTAGCATTTTTCAAACTTTATAAACCAAACATTTAATTATTTTTCTACACCTATTAACATCTTGCAAAAATTTAGTGATATTTTTGCATTTTGTAGTAACATTTTTAAAGTTTTTTAGAAGTTGTCTTAGGTGATAAAATTGACAATCAGAAAATATCTCTGCTTATACAGTCTTTTTAATTTATCTGAACCAAAACAGATAAGGAGAAATGGGAATTATTGAGCAAAAGGACCTTTGGTTTGATTCCCAGTAAGGGTGAATGCCTGGGTTTCAGGCCAAGTCCCCAGTAGGGCCAGTGTGAGAGGCAACCACACGTTAATGTTTTTCTCCCTCTCTTTCTCCCTCCCTTTCTCCCTCTAAAAATAAATAAATAAAAATCTTAAAAAGAAAGAATTATTGAGCAAAAGAATAAGTTATGTTGTATTTGTAAGTTAATAAATTATGTTCTGGAGACTAAAAATAATAATAATAAATTAAAATTTATAAAATATGCTTTGACTACTTTAGGTTGCTATGCTAGTTTCTAGCAGTCCTCAGAAATTAATATAGTATTTCAGCATTTAAAAAACTGCATAAAATAACACCAAACATTGGGCATATTTTATATAGAATATTAATTGCATTTTATCCTGAGTCATGAAAAGGGGATAAAAATCTTACAAAAACAGTGCCCTATAGAAATTTTTATAGTTTTCCTCGACTGAGGTTTTAACAGTTGAATGCTTCAGAGATTGTCTAATGCCTTCAGGAGGCCTAATAGATACGGTTTCATTTCTTTCATTAATGAATATGCTTAGTATAATCCTGACTCACCACAGTTTAATGCCTTGTCACTCTCAGGCATCAAACACAGCTGGTATAGACAGAGAAAAAGACAAAATTGTTACCTCCTGCTCTGCTTTGAAAGTGGGTCAAAGGACTGTGTTAATGCATTACAGCTGCAGTTTCTTAAGACACTAAAAGGAGAGAAAGGAATAAAAAGAATTAGAGCATGCTACCCTCTGGTCTCCCTTTCTTCACTACATTTATATGGTTTGTCCTGTTGCTTTGTCTAGTTTGTGACCTGCTGAAAATTTGAGACTAGTCACAGAGTTTTAAAAGGTAATGATTGTCTTTCTATGGTAGAGTAGGCTAGTGTTACTCTATTAACAAACAGACAAGAAAACCTTTAGAACTCCCAACTAAAAATATGTAAGGAAACAAAAAAATATATATGAAAAGACTCTCAAACCAAACTGTTTCATTTATAAAGCACATTAAATTTTACTAGATGTTAGTTCCAGAGCAAAATTTCATTTCAGTGAAAAATTTCACAGCACACGATCGATATCAGATATAGCAGTCCATGCATTAGTCAAATTCAGTCAGAAATATAAGGCATGACTAGATACATGCCAAACTTCTCTAATGTAGTTCTGATAGGTGGAGAAGGAGAGCACCTGTGTGGAGGCAGAGCATGTGATGCAGTCTCACAGCATGTCAGCTCGATCCACATTACAATGAAATATTAAATACAATGCATCCCATCCACATAAATGCAAAAGTGGAAAGGCACTATAACTTTCAAGCCTAGGTATGCATAAAGACAGGAAAATAAATTATGGGAAGTTTGGGAAAACTGTGAAAGTCAGTAATTTGAATGTATTTACAGATCAAATCTTCACTCAAGTAGCATTAAGCAGAGCTGACATCATTAATAGTCAAGGCTTAATATTGCTGCCATTTCAGATTGCATTTGTTGGAAAATTGGAACTCTACCTGTCAGACTGGATGTCATTTATTTTCTTTGAAAATTATTGATTTGTTTTAAGTTTATTCATTCAAATAACCACCAAATAATGCAGGAGGCTAGTTTTTTCAGTAGAATAATTTGAAATTATATTCCTCCTGTACTTTTCCTCTTTTATCTTTTTTTCCATTACAGTTTAGTCCTCTTATACACCCTGCCCCAACAATCACACTGTTGTCTGTGGCCATGAGTCCTTTTTCCTTTTTGCTCAATCCCTTCACTCCTCACACCCCCAATAATGATAAGATATGTTTAAAAATAGTATCTTAGTAATGTGTTACCATTCATTCTCAGGCCCCAGGCCATTTTCTCTCTCTTACTATAATACCATGTTCTTAGCAATCAAAAGCTGTAGTATTTAAATTATGATTGTCTTTCTAAAAACTCTAAGGATTAGAAGCCTATTGTGCATGCTGTATTGGAACTTATTTACTAGAAACACTACATTCTCATAAATCAAATTCATAGACTTCTCCTGGATTGCCTACGTTAGTTGAAAATGATTTGGGCACAGTGAGAGGAATTAACAGTTCACCTTCCCTGTGTCCTTGGATTTCTCACTACAGCCTGTCATGGAATTCTATGTACTTGGTTGGTAGAGGGTCTCAGATCTCCAGCATAATAATTGTTCTTGTATTCACAGTCATGAAAGTAGCATAGCATTTAAAAATTTTAGTGTAGAATTCATGCAGCTATTTCTAATTTCTAAAGGAAATTCGTGAATATAAAGTGTAGAGCGGCTTGTTCCAGAGATGTTGTTCAGTCACTGTTATAAGTGCCTACTGGGCAGCCTCTTATGACTAGTAACGTGGGCATAATCAATTCATGTCTCTTAATTAAGAGTTTTACTATCAAGGTACATTTGGTATATGCTAGAGAAGGGATGGATGGGGAAATTACAGCACATATTTGAGAGAGAAGAATGATAAGTTTTTATTTTGTTTGCCTTTATTATAAAGTCATTGAAAGCTTCTGCACAAAAGACTGATGTATAACTAAAGAGTTCTGTAATGGAAAGTCTGATAATCTTAAAATGTTAGCAGGAGCTAAGCATATGCTTAGAACAAAAGTATCATTGAATGATTTACTAAAGTATTTATCTATAATTAGTAATGTTTCAATAATTGAAAATTATGCAACAGTTTTTAGCTAAAAACTTTATAAAAGCATTATTTTCTCTTTCATCTGGGATTTTACACTACTGTACACAAACACTTGCATAACATGTACTCAACTATTTTGTAATTTTCTATGTCAAGTGTCAAGCTAGGATATCAACTTCTTGAAGGGAGCATCAATGTATTCATCATTTTTCTGTCCCCAGTGCCATTACAGTGCCTGGAACACTGTAGAATAACTACAGGTTAAATGTGAATAAATGCAGAATAAATGTAACTACAGAAATAAATATAAAAGCCGCTTTAATTTTCCTTTTAACCTGATATTTTAGAATGTTTTACTATTATTCGTTCTACATACAGATATACACACATAATATATACTTCTGGACAAAAATTAAGTCCATTTTTGAGAATGCATGTTATTCTCAAAAGTACTACATCTGAATTCATATCACTCTTAATTGTAAATCAATACAAAGTAGCAAAACAACATTTCTTTGGACCAAAATTTCCTTATCTTTTTATTTCACAATGATGTTGATTTTAATCAGTAGCGTTATTAAAACATATTTTATTATATTAGCTAGTAGAATTTAAAAAGAAAAAAGTGTTAAATCAGCATAATATTGGATTCTACTCACAATCATTCTTTTCATATATAAATTTCCACGACAGTTAGAAATGAATGTGTTGTTTATTTTAGGGATTCGTAAGTCAATGAAAGGTACTGACAGAACATTATGTAGTAGAAAGAATATGAAGTGTAAAGTAGAATAAATAATTTGAGATGAGCAACATCTTTAGTGTAATGATACGTGTGAGATTTGTAAATTATACAAGTAATCATTTAAATATGCTTTGATTAAAAATTAATTAAATTATTAATCTATGAGGATTCATCTACATGGAGGGAGGAAAATGGAGCTTATCACAATTATAAAAAGGCATAATTTTTATCAGAAGTAAATATTGATATGTTATTTAGGTATTTGGATTCAAGTAAGATTCAGGAGCTAAATTTCTTACAAAATATAATGTTAAAGTAGACATAGAGAGGATATAATTGTTTATTGAAGTATTGAAATATGAAAAAGTTGAATCTAGAAACATTTTGTTTCAAGGTAGAAAGCTCAGAACCAAAATGTAAATAACCCAGCCTTTGTTTCACAGGTGTGATTAATTGCAGGCACAATTTTATGCACCTGCAGTCACCTGCTTGTGGATTTAATTAGTCATCAGTGTCTAACTTTGAGGATACAGGACTGGAAAGTAATACATGGAAATTTCCACTTCATTTGACATAGAATTGAATGAGAGTCCCTAGTAAATGCTTACAAACTGTAGTAAGAGATGTTACCTTTTAAAATGGGGCTGTAGGGGAGTATATGATGTGAAAAATCAAATTTGAAAATGTTTTTGAATTTGAAAAGAAATACTAAATGATATGACTATGTAATATAACAACTATATAGGAAGTAAATTGGTCAAACATTTGGTTCCACAGTTTGAAACAATGAAAATTACTTTGAAAAAAACCTTTAAAAATCAGAATATATAAAGCAACCATCTTGGTAGAATTTTGGTGATTATCACCTGTATTCTAAATAAACAACACTCAACTACTGTTTAAGAAGGGTTTGCATTCAGAAAATGATACAACAAATATGAGGAAAATATTTCCACAAGCTTAATTGTATTATTTTAATAAATATGGCTCAGTTATGATGATGGTGTCAATGAAGAGATAAAGAGAAGAGATTGGCTAAATTTTAAGGAAGAAAATGCAGAAGTAGTGAAGGGTGAGGTATAAGAGGATGGAGAGTGATTGGTCCCTACAATTTCTTGTGAGGATAATGAATAGTGTGGCCACATTGTCAGTTCAAAAAGAAGAACCGTGCAGGGTTCAATAAATGTAAGACTGAATTTGGAGAGGGAATGAGGACGTGAAGGCTGGATAAAGAATATGATAAAAGTAAAATTCTATAAGATAAATAACTACAGCTGTGCATTATACTATTTTTATTGGTAACCTAATGCTAGGTCCTAACAACATCTTTCACTGATGCCTTATATGCTATCTTTGTAATAATTAATCAGTTATTAATTTTTAATGTTACCATCATTAATGTCCCTCTGGGTGCTTGTAAGTGATTACCAAAATGGAGTATAATCATAAATAAATAGAAACTAAATTCAAAATTAAATAAAAGCAGATTTCCTAGACATTAGGAAAGGCCCTGATATTGAACAAGCTAAGCCATTATCAAACTAGGAACAGATGGTCTAAAACAAAGGGTGTATGAAGACAACAAGGATGTCCTTAGGACGAGGTGTCTTTTACTGAAGAGAAAGGGAGTTTCCATAATACAAGAAACTTTCATTCATGTAACCTTAAAAGAATACTATTTTCAAGGGTATTTTATTCATTTTTGATTCACCAGTGAGCCTATTTTTTTCTAGTTCACCTCAAGATTACATGAGTGAAGTATTAGAGGAGCAACAAAGTTGGTATTTGGTGTGTTCTATCATGTCTTAGATATTGGACAGCTGTGCATTTTCCTAGACTTTTGCTTTGTGTTGGTCCATGTTCAAAAGGGTTTTGGCACTTTAAGTTTTCTGAATCATCTGCAGTGATCTACAGCCAGTCTCCCCTGATATTTATAATTCATTGCTTACCCAGACACTGGGTTCAACACTTCAGACAAGTAAATCACAGAGAAGAGTTTTTTTTTTTCCTTTCAAAAAATGTTTTATTTTTCAATAATTGGTAGCTTTGGGGTTTCAGTTCAGGTTCTCAGAAAGTTTGTCTCTTCTATGAGCCTCTATGATTCTAGCACAAATGCTGACATAGACATTTTTGCATTGCAAGACTTTTTGTAAACTGACGTATTTAACATGTGATTGATTGATTAGATATTATTTTTTCCTTATTCTTTTTCATCTTTAAACATCACCCAGTCTGGAGCGAGGTTTTCCAAAGCAAAGGAAGATTGTGGTCACCAGATAAATAGATAATCTGCTGTTGCTGTAAGGGGCTGACTACTCTGCTGGTGGAGGGCTTTTTGATTTAGTTGTAATTTATCTTCTATCTTTAGCCTTTGGAGGTATGAACTCTACTGCAGACAAACTTGCAAAGAAAAGGCTAAAGGTGATAAGTGAAAGTGAGAGGACCTTGGAAATGAAGAATGTGGAAATAGTATTTATGGCTTTTTTGTCAAATTTGATCAGCCAATTTACTGCTTTGAGCTTGCAATATATGATGTGCTTATAGCTATAAATGCCTTTATTAGTGTGATTTCTTTAGAATAACTTTCTCATTATGAACCTGCAAGTCTCTAGCACCAAACCTCATTTTACACTTCTTAAATGTATTCTCTATGACAAGGAATTACCAGTTCTCCCCAGAGCAGAATGATCATTGTAGGGCTCTGGCATGACAGGTAAAATGTGATTTATTGGAGGTAAGTACTAGGGGGGACCCAAAACCACAAAATTTATATATAAAAAATTGTGTATTTATTCTTACATGTTTAAACTTCAGTTACCTTCAAAGTACTCTCCATTTGATGCAATATACCAATCAAGACTTTTTTCCCATTGCTCAACACAGTTTTGAACTCATCAGTTTTGATGCCTTTCAGTGCCCCTGCAATGTTTTGTGTCACCTCTCCCACATCAGCAAACATTTCCCTTTGAGGACTTTTTTCATCTAGGGGAAAAAATAGTCACATGGAGTGCAATCAGGTAAATAAGGAAGTTGGGACACCAGGCTCATGCCATTTTTGGTCTTAAACTGCTGAATACTCAGCACAGTGTGGGCAGGTGCACTCATAAATCATCCATCATGAAATGGGCAAATAAAATGAAAGAGTCTTCAAAACTAAATTCACTGAAGCCATATGTAGCCTCTCATAACAAAGCCAGCTAGTTGGTACACTGATACAAGTGGGTTCCTCGAACACTCACCTAGTGGGAGAAGCCTGTACTACAGTGGGCCTGCCCTTCAGAAGATAACCTGAGTTTTTTTTTTTTTATCCTACCTCATATGTGGATGTCCTACATCCTCAGATCCTTAATTGTTACATCACTGGGCTTTGCTTCTCAAAATGTACACATTGATATCTCTAGGTTACTCAATACATTGTTGATAATAAAATAATGGATATATTAGTAAAACAACATATTTTGTATTTTACACTTACTTGTATATTGGTATGTGAAATATTATTCTTAGAATCCACCTGAAAAAATCAAGTTTTACTCTGCAATTTTGAAGTATAAGAAATATAAGTGTTTCCTGCCTTTAAGCATTTAATAATCTTGGGTCATGAAATTGAAACTCATGAAATAGAAGATAACACAACACAATGAGTTTGATATTGAATAATACACATAGAATTTAGCAAACAAATTAAAACTGGAAAGAGATCAATGATTGCTGGAAGGGCCACAGAAAGATGAAAGGAAAATTGGAATTTGCTACTGCCATAGTTAATATTTTAATTGACACAAGAAAAGAGGTCATATTTCATAAGGGAAATATACAGAAATATCTGTGGCTGAGCTGAACAAACCTTTGTCAAGCATATAATGAAACCATTTTACCAGGTCTGTGAAGGCTAAATACATGAGGGAGTCATCATCCCTACCCTTAATGAGTTTACAACCTCCTGCTGAAAACAGACATGCAAAAGTAAGTATAGAGTGGGGTAGCTGGGATAAGCACTTTAAAGATGACATTATTTAAAATGTTCCAGGGGATAGCAAAGAATATAGAAAATAAGGACCAAAAATTTTTTTTGCGCTGAGTACTTCAGTGATGAACTGACTTGAATGAGGAAGCACTCTAAAGGCAGAGGAGAATTATCCTAGGCAGAGAAACTTGAATGAAAAGGGAAGTGCGCTGAAAGGATCATCACAGTGATTGGAACAGAGGGTCACAACAACCCTGCATGACAGGAATTTAAAATTCCTGAGACACTCTTGTGGAAAGGGAAGCCTGGATTGAAGTAGAATGATGCAGGGAGTTGAGAGACTCCTTAGAAAACTTGTGTAATTGTCTTGATGTGAATTAATAAGTGGCTGTCGTAACAGACAGATAAGAGGACAGAAATGAATGAGCCACTGCCAACAAAACTAGCTGACTTGCCATGGATGGTATAAGACAAGGAGTGGTATAAAACAAGGAGTTTTAATAATAGCAGACTATTATTAAAACATAGCTATAAGAGTTGGTCCGAGTCAGTTGTAAAGTCATTTTCAGAGGTTCAGAAGTCAGAAGAAATTTAGTGAAAAGATAAAACTTAACTTTGGTCAGTTAGTCAGCTTGTCATGAAGATCAAAGAGGATTGTGTTTAATAACCACTTACAAGAAAACAAACACTTCATTAAAATTAAAAAAATACTTCAAGGCCATCTGCAAACTGAATGAACACCAAATTAATAGAGTGGTAATAGATAAAAACAATGAGAAGAGATTTAGGATTAATTTGAAGGCTGATAAGTAGAGACAGTGACTGTAGACTATAATTTAGGCACATGGTAGAAAGAATGGAATGAAGTGTGAAGCTTGCATACCTGTGGGCTAGAAAGAAGATCTGAAAAAAGAAAAGTGACAGTGATGATGCTGGAAGTGTGGAATATAAGGAATGAGTGAATCACTGAGGCCTCATTTTGAGAGCCTAGTAATAATGCAGTAGAGATTAAGCAACTCTGAAGATGCTCAAGTAGTGGTTTGGAAATAATATAGTAAATAATTAAGGGCAAATTTGGGCAGCCTAATACCAAAGCAAAGCAAGATGACACGAAACAGAAAAGAAAAGGCTTTTACTTCAAAGTACATTCTTGTGTTATATAATCTCAGTTCTGTGTGATTGTATCATTTACTTTCACTAGACTATTTCTATATTTTAGGAACTCACTTTTTATGCATGTGTGTTCTGCACCTAGAATAGAAGTACATGTTAGAGTAAATGAGTCATCTAAAGAAGTCATAAAAATATGTTGTAGGTAAATATCTTATTTTACATAATTTTATACACCAGAAAGCCTATGGCCTCTATGGCAAGTTATCTAGGACTGGGGATGGCAAGCAAAAGTAATATAGAAATCCAGGAACAATATATACAAATGTCTCATGTTATATTGAATTGGAGCCTGAATTGCCAAAGCAATGGAATTAAAAATTACAAAGCATTAGAAGGGCACAGTTAACTTTTTCTAATGATTTATCATGAAAATTACAAAATACATTTAACATCAAAGAAAAGGCATCTGTGTAAAAAATGGACAAAGGCTTTTTGCTAGAATGTTGTTAACTCATCTACCAAGTCAAAACAGTTGTACATTTTGTTCACATGTTACTGGAATAAATAATGCACTGGATTATGTGGCCTACTGCCAAAATGTATAGCTCTGGTTACAAGGTGCAAATTTAAGTAGTTTCTCACTGATTTATGTCTGATACATTATAATTCACTGACTGAGAGGGTAAGCAACTAGATTTCTTAATTGGACAGTAAAATACACTTTTTTGTTCTTTCGTTTAGTACTTTTAAATTTTGAGACTAAGGTAAAACAACACGTAATATGATAAAATGAATGGTATTTAAAGATTTAAAATATTGGATATGGAACCTAATGTAATTGTTATTCTTATTTCTTACTGTCAAACAATCATAATTAAAGGGATGTAAATTCAGCTATGTAAGTTCACAAGACTTACAATAAACATCATTTTTATATGCAGCAAGTCAGTTAATACTTAAAAAAATGGCTAACATGTAAGCATCTTTTAAAGCAAGAGGTGTTATAAATCACCATAAAAACACAGCTGACATGGCATTTTTGAATTAGAATAAATCCGCAATTTAGGTTATTTTATGTGGATTGTAATGCCTTACCAACTGTTTAAATACCCCTTCCTCTCACTCAACATGAAAAAATATGAGTTCTTTACTATCATATCTATAATCTTCTAAATTATATTTCTCAAAAATAAATATGGAATGCTTGTATCTTTATAGTTGAATAGATTAGATGAACAATAAACAAAATTTTTCATAACCACTGATATTTTTATTTCAGATATCTCCTTCCATTAATTCATGCCATTATAGCATTAGGAGAAATCCTCATTTTTAACAAAACGCTTAAGGTTTACTGAGTTGACCGATAATATCTAACAACTTGACCTTCAGGAATTAGCTTAACGGTTAGACAAGAATTAAACCATATATTTTTGTGTATGGTAGCCTATTCCAAGGACCCAGAGTGTAGAGGAAATAAGAAGCAGTAAGGGAAGAGGCAAAAGCTTCAAAACAGGTAATGAGAAAAAATAAAATTTATGTGAAGTAATTTGGGGCCAATTTCAGGCAGCTTCAGAGGAACAGGGATGGGAGTTAGAAACGAGGCAGTCCCCTTCCTGGAGCAGGACAGGCCAGTGTAACTGGTAGGACTGGAACATTTGCCCATGGTACAACACAGAGAAAAGTAGAATCAGCCTGCGCTGGGGAAGCTAATTTAGCCATAATACACAGGCTGGCATCTTTCTGTCCTCTGGATGAAATACAAAGTATTCTTTCTCTGCCACCTACATATGAGAGATCTGGGGCCATAGAAAATGTATGTTTCAAAGAAACTTGGAAAGCAATGAGTCAGAACGGTTTTCCTGAGGAGATCTACCAGTTGAAGTCATCTGACAGTGGTACAGAAATATGGATGGGCCAGAAGTCCTCCAGGGCCTTTGACCTTCTGTGTAAAAGCCTATTTCATAATCTTGCGAGTAGAGCAAGGGTCTGTTGGGAGAGATTCCTAGTTCATTCAGGGTCAGAATAGACAGGAAAGCTGATAGATGGATGAGTAGATGTTTTTGTAGAGAAAAATTTCACTAAGTATGTCATCCATAAAAGATACAGAAATTTCTATTTGATTACTTTCTTTTTATTTATTTTTTTTTGGTGCTTTCTGTTTTACTTCTTCATATAATAATAAAGTTAGGACCTGGTGTACTAGTTTATATTCTTAATTATTATTGTCAAACAATCATGATAAAAGGGATGTAAATTCAATTTTGTAAGTCTACAAGGCTTGTAATAAACACCATTTTCATCTGTAGCAAGCTCGCCCCTGCTTCTTACTTGACTTCATTACCTGTAACGCCCACTCTAGTTCTCTGCTATAGTCATGCTAGCCCTTTGTTTTAGATGTTTGTTCAAATGTAATTTATCAAGAGGATGAAAACTCTATCTAAAATACAGGGCAACCTGCTCCTAATTATTCAGCTTGCTTTATTTTTCTTCACAGCATTTAAAACTCCTATGTATTGTTTTGCTTACTGTTTTCATCTTACAGATTGTAAGTCTAATGGAAGCAAAAAAGGGTTTGTCCTGGCTTATTTACTGACCTATGCATTGGTATTAAAATATTATCTGAATTAAATACTTATGCTTTTACTTCTTTATTTAAAATATATATTAAGTGTACTAATTTCAAAAATAGTAACTCGGTGGGTAAGAAGAGTGTTTGTATTGATTTTATACCAGCTTTGGGTGAAAAAGATGATATTTGGTGGAATTAGCCAAAGTAATTAGGCGATATATTCACTTCTCTTTTCTCAACAGTTTTAGCCCCATAATATCCCCCAAAGTAGTTTATAATATATCAATTTTCTTTGTAATTTGAATAATATCCCTTGTAAGGTGGCCAAGGTTTAAGTTTTCTAAAAATAAAATCAAATATAATTTTCTTACTCCAACATCTTGTCTTACTCTACGTAAATCAAAATAGCATCAATAGTGTATCAATTGATTATTCTCAGGCAATATGAAAACATACAATTGAGCCCTGGCTGGGATGTCTTAGTGGATTGAGCACTGGCCTGAGAACCAAAAGGTCACTGGTTTGATTCCCAGTCAGGGCACAAGCCTGGGTTTCAGGCCAGGTCCCCAGTAAAGGGCATGCAAGAGGCAACCACACATGGATGTTTCTCTCCCTCTCGTCCCCTCACTCTAAAAATAAATAAATAAAATACAAAAAAAAAGAAAACATGCAAATTGAAATTGATACATTCAGGTTATATCACACTTACATAAAGAAGTAGAAACCAGAAAATATATGGCCTGTGTCACTATCATTCTTGGTAAGATATACAGACCAAATGGAGGAAAAAGTATTCTATTCACAATAATATTCCACATGCCTAATGCTTGAAAATATTCAACAATTAATCCTTTGATAAATATATAAATACATATTTTCCAGGGTTTTTTTTAGTCTATAATTTATTTTTAATGGAAACAAAATTCCTGTAATAGCAAAGGTCACTTTAGTTTGACATAATTTCTAGTAATTATAAAACCATATTTTAGATATAAAATATATCAGTCTTATTTTTGCTTTTTTATGTTTTATTGACTTTATTGGGATATTATTGGTTAATAAAATTATATAGGTCTTACTTATAGGATGTTATTGTAGATTCTGGGGGAAGTATGAAAAAGGAATAGATATGGCCCCTAAAAGCTATGAGGTGAAACTTCATATTCTCTTCTACTACCACTGCACAAGAGGAGGGAGGGATAGATAATGAGAATATATAAGGCTATGCCATTCTCATGCCCAAATATCTTATGAAAATATTATCTTGACCTATTTTAGCTCATAGTTTAATATTATAGATTGCTTAGTGATTATTCTTTTATAGATAATCTTTACTCAACTTTTTTAGTGTAATTCAGTCTCTTGAAATATAGTTTTTATAGAGAACACATATGTTAGAGAACACATATATTTTTCAGTTACACTTTGATAACTATTTTTTTTATTTGGTCTTAGATAAAATGCAGTGTAAGCACTGGTACTCACTCTTAGCAACTCTGCTGTGGAGTTAGTCACCATTGTTTGCTAAAGATGAATATTTGTGCAATCAAATCCTGAAACATCTTTAATGCAACATGAACATGCCTGCCTATCTGGACAATATCAAGTATTCTCTAGCTAATTATAAACACTGAATTAACAAAAACAGAACTCTTTATTACCATCAAGAAGAAATGTATTAATATCTTTTATATTCCAAATGACAGATACTTGTATTGAAATAAAACATTGATGTATTCCCCCCACATGCGCTTTCTCAAAAAAATTTTGTCCCTATAACTATTAGACAATGCTGTCATCTATGAAAAATATTGATGAATGTAGAAAGAAGATAGACATTCTTATTACTTTAGAATGAAATATGAATTATACTCAATGAATGAGGTCTGCCTTTTTATATAGAAAACTATATCTCTGACCCATATAAACTTGTCATTTTTTGTAGGTTAAAAGTTGTTATGTATCAGCAATTTCTTATGGTTCAATGAAATTACTTTTTAAAAAATATTTTTAAAAGATTTTATTTATTTATATTTAGAGGGGAAGGGAAGGAGAAAGGGAGAGAAATATCAATGTATGGTTGCTTCTTGTGCGTCCCCTGCTGGGAACTGGCCTGCAACCCAGGCCTGTACCCTGACTGGGAATTGAACCACAGCTGTTTAGTTCACAGGCCAGCACTCAATCCTCTGAGCTACACCAGCCAAGGCTCAATGGAAATTACTTTTAACCTGCTTCTAAGGAAGTAAGTCATCCTCACTAAAGATTTTCAAAATATTGAAATAATTATAAATAATCTTTGTTGAGATATGTAATTTAAGACATCTTGAAATATAATGCATATTAACTTCAATTTTTTCCATTTCAAAGCATAATAATAAAGCTGAGCCTAGAAATATAAATTCATTATTTACTTTACATTCATCTCAAATATGTAAAATATGATGACCTTGGCCAAATTAATTAATTTACAGGGTTGCATTGATGACTTAATCTGTTCAATGACAAGAAAGATATGTATGTGTATACACACACACACACACACACAAAGGCAGATAAGGCAAAGCATCAAATATTGGGATTTTTAAAAAATAAATATTACAATCTATTGCCATACCACCTTAAACATACCTGATCTCATATTATCTCTGAAAAATAAATATTACAGTTACCCAAAGACATTGGTATTTTTAATATTCTTGGAAATCACACCATTTCAGACCTCAGTATTAAACATGAACTAATAAGAGCTAGAGAATTTCTAATTATTCCCACTCTCTTGTCTTTGTACTTTTCACTACTGTCATACAATGGATAGATGATGTCACTCTAAAGTTAAAGTCAAGCAAA
Source organism: Carollia perspicillata (assembly GCA_004027735.1). Classification (NCBI taxonomy): domain Eukaryota; kingdom Metazoa; phylum Chordata; class Mammalia; order Chiroptera; family Phyllostomidae; genus Carollia; species Carollia perspicillata. The sequence continues at coordinate 55,266 of PVKM010001520.1, forward strand.
ACACTATATCATGCATTTTAATTTGTTTTTGTTGTAAGAAGCAATTGTGTATTTTAGTTTTAAAAATATTCTGTTGAGGTATTGACCCATATCAGTTAAAGACATTGAAACCTGTGAGCCCTGTGATGTACTAAAGATAAGATTGCTTAAAAACAAGCAACCAAATTAACCAAAAAACCCGAACATGTATATGTGTATATATATGAGATTATATATACTATGCATATTACATATATATAAACTTCACACAAGGACATGCTTTTTGATTTTAGGGAGTGGGGAAGGGAGGGCGAGAGAGAGGGAGAGAAACAACCACGTGAGAGCGAAACATCTCAGATGCCCCTAGCAAGCTCCCTGACTAGAGATCAAATCTGCAACCCAGGTATGTGCCCTGATTGGGAACTGAACCTGTGACCTTTCAGTTTATAGGAGGGTGCTCCAACTAACTGAGCCACTCTGGCCATCAGTAGATATTTTTGAAAGAAAAACACTATTATATATATTTAGGTTTTGAACCCTCTAGAAAACCTTTGACCTGTTTCCTGTCTTGCAACTGTCAAAATGGAAAAAAAGTAAAAGAAAATTGAAGACATGTGGACTATTTTCTCTACTTCAAAACCATAAAGTGTCAAAGGGCAGAATCCAACACAATGAGCCAAAAGTACCTGTTTTCAAAGAAATCTTTTGTTCTAATGACTTATTGGAAAAAATGATTACAAGTTCAGGAAATCCATTTAAATTTAATTTGACCACATTGCCTCTTGGTTGCCTCATAATTATCTTCAAGTAATTTTATAAATAATTATTTCAAGTACTACATTTTACTATATATTATGAAGTAACTAAATTAAGAATTTAAATTATACTGCCTTAGTATTTTTAGTGAATCACATTTTCATGTCATCAGCAGCTTTTAATTGGGAATTTGAACTTAAACTTAATAGTAAAAAGCTGGGCTGATTTGAACTATTGAAAGATCTCTCCAACCTAAGTAATAATTAAATAAAATAATAAAGTTTTTAAATAGTGTCCCATAAGTGGTTTTAAGCCCTAATACATTTTTTGTGGTTTAACTATTGTCTTTAGGTATTATACAGATTCCTCAGTATCTTTATTTAATGTATAGAAAGATACTATTTTAAAGATTTTTCTAGATCTACAGATTACAAATTAAAACAGATAATTGTAACATTATAATGATGATAAAATCCCACCTAATAGTGCTATAAATTTACCAACTAAATAGGAAAGATCTTGAAATTTAAAAAGTATTTGAAAGAATGTTAGAAGATGAAGAGGCAGGTTAGAAAAGAGAAACTGAGGAAAACCTCTATGTTCAGAAATACTGTGGAGCACCAGTAATTACGATCTAGGAATCTGTGATAATACGTTATCTTGAGAATAGTCCTCTTGAGAATCAAAATACATTTGAGTTGGGAAATGCAGCATGTAAGAATAGCAAACAATGAGTAAAATGGAATAAGTTTTCTGTGTCCTGTCACGGAATCTGATTATCATCAGGTCTTTATTTTTACTTCCATTTTTGATGTTTTATTACTTATGCTATTGCAGATGTCCCATTTTTCCCCTTTCACCCTCTTCAACTCAGCTCTCACTCCTTCCTCCATAGTCAATCCCCACGATGCTCTCCATGTCCATGGGTCCTTCAGATATGTTCTTTGACTAACCCCTTCCTTCACCTTCAATCAGTCTCCACCTGCCCCCTTCCCTTCCACAGTTGCCAGTCTAATTCCGTGATTTCATGCCTCTGGTTCTTTCCTGCTGATCAGTTTATTCTTTTCATTAGATTCCTCTTATAAATGATGTCATATGACATTTGTCTTTCACTGACTATTTCACTTGGTGTAAGGGTCTCTAGTTCCATACATGCTGTCACAAAAGGCCGGAATTACGGCCCTTTTTCTGTTGTGTAGTATTTCATTGTGTAAATATGACAGTTTTTTAACCCCATCATCTACTAATGGGCACTTAGGATGTTTCCAAACATTGGCTATTGTAAATAGTGCTGCTATGAACATCGGGGTGCACATTCCTTTGAACTGGTATTTTGTGATTCTCAGGGTATATTCCTAGGTGTGGAATTGCCAGGTTAAAAGGCAGTTCCACTTTTAATTTTTCTGAGGAAACACCTACTGTTTTCTACAGTGGCTGCACCAGTCTGCATTCCCACCAAAAATGCACTAGGGTTCCCTTTTCTCCACCTACTTGCCAGCACTTGTTTGTTGATTTATTAATGATGGCCATTCTTACAGGTGTGAGGTGATATTTCATTGTGGTTTTAATTTTCATCTCTCTGATGGCTAGTGATTTGAGCATATTTTCATATGTCTATGGGCCATCTGTATGTCCTCCTTGGAGAAGTGTCTGTTAAGGTCCTTTGTTCATTTTTAATTGGATTGTCTGTCTTCCTGGTGTTGAGTCATACAAGATCTTTACATATTTTGGAGATTAAACCCTTGCCCAATGTATCATTGACAAACATGTTCTCCCATATAATTGATTCCATTTAGCCATGCAGAAAATTTTTAATTTGATGTAGTCCTATTTGTTTATTTTTTCCATTATTTCCCTTCCTTGGAGATTTATTGGCAAAAATATTGCCAAGTGAGATATCTGAAATTTTACTGCCAATGTTTTCCACTAAATTTTTTATGGTATCACAAGTTATATTTAAATATTTTATCCATTTTGAGTTTATCCTGGTGTATGATGCAAAATGGTGATCTAGTCTCCTTCCTTCCTCCCTCTCTCTCTTTTTTCTTTTCTTTTCCCTTCCTTCTTTCCTTCCTTCTTCCTTCCTTCCTTCCCTTTCCTTTCTTTCCCTTTCCTTCTTTTATCTATCCTTCCTTCCTTTCTCCCTTTTCTTCTTTCTTTCTTTTCTTCTTTTTTCTTTCTTCTGCATATACCAGTCCAGTTCCCCAATACCATTTATTGAAGACATGACTGTCTTTACTTCATTGTATGCTTATACTCCCTTTGTCAAGTATTCATTGTTCTTAAAGACATGGGTTTATTTCTGGGCTCTCTATTCTGTTCCATTGATCTATGTGTATGTTCTTGTGCCAGTACCAGACTGTTTTGATTACAGTTGACATGTAGTATAATTTGATATCAGGTGTTGTAATCTCTCCAACTTTGTTTTTCTTTTTCAATATTGCTGATGCTATTTAGAGTCTTGTGGTTCCATATAAATTTTTGGAATATTTGTTGTAGATCAGCAAAATATGTCATTGGTGTTTTAATGGGGATTGCATTGAATCTATTGATTGCTTTGGGTAGTATGGCCATTTTAATGATGTTAATTCTTCCAATCCATGAATACGGTATATGCTTCCATTTATTTCTATCTTCCTCAAATTCTTTCTTTGATATTCTATAGTTTTCTAAGTATAGGTCTTTTACCTCTTTGGTTAAATTATTCCTAGGCACTTTATTTTTCTTGTGCTATAGCAAAAGTTATTTTTTCTTTAGATTCTCTTTCTGATAGTTCATCATTGATGTATAAAGATGCCATTGATTTCTGAGTATTGACTTTGTATTCTACTATGTTGCCAAGTTCACTTATTAGATTGAGTAGTGTTTTTGTGAAGCCTATAAGGTTTTCTGCGTACTCTATCATGTAGTCTGCCAGTAATGAAGTAATGACAGAGTCACTCCCTCCTTTCCAGTTTGGATGCCTTTTATTTCTTCTACTCCTCTGATTGCTGTGACTAAATCCTCCAGTACTATGTTGAATAAGCATGGTGAAAGTGGACACACTTGCTTTGTTCCTGATCTTAATGGGAAAGTTTTAAGTTTTTGCCTTTTGAGTATGATGTTGGCAGTAGGTTTTTCGTATATGACTTGTTATTATGTTTAGGTGTGTTCCCTCTATTCCCACTTTGCTGAGTATTTTTATCATAAATGGGTGTTGGATTTTATCAAATGCTTTTTTTGCATCTACTATACTAAGATCTTTAGATTTGTGGATGGGGGCATGAAGCTTCAGAACTGAGATAGACTTTTATATTTGCTACCAATTAGCTATAGGACTTTAGAAATATCAGTTACCGTTTTAAATTCTCAATGTCTTTATCATATCCAAATTATATGCTATCTACTCCACCTAGCATTTCTTTTTTATTCTCACAGCATAACTTTTTCTCTTTCCTAAGAAATTTTAGAAAACAGGTTTCTGTGCCTGTTACTGTATTTGTGGCAATCAATGTGTTTTATTTAAGCAAGCGTATGTAAACATATGACCATTGGAAAATAAACTTCTTGAGAGGAAGTTCAATTTCTACATACCTTTATTATCTGTAAAATATATAACATGATTTCTTGAGAGTAGCCTATATATGTCTGTTTTAAAAGCAACTTGGTTACTTACTTAAAATGCAGGTTCCAAGTTACCAAAAAAAAAATGCAGGTTCCAGAGATCAGCTTTCTAGCACTGTACTGAGCAATGCAATAGTTACCAGCCACACGTATTTACTGAGCTCTTGGTATATGCCTAGTACTAATTGACATATTCTATACTTGTAAAATGCACACCAGATTCAAAGACTTAGTACAAAAACTCTAAAATGTTTCACTAATGATATTTATGTTGATTGTATGTTGCAATGATATTTTGAATATATTAAATAAAATATTTAAAGAATTAATTTCACCTGTTTTTAATTTATTAATATTTCATTTATTTATTAAACACTTGAAAATTTAATTGTATTTTTTCCATTACCACTTAATTCTGTTATACTTCCTCCTCCCCCACAATCACCATGCTGCTGTCAAAATCTGTGAGTCCTTTTTTTGTTTTTTCTCAAACCCTCCTTTAAATTTTTAAAAAATCACTTATGTGTTTCACATTATATTTCTTTTGGACAACACTGGTTTAGAGATTATTGATTTCATAGAATACTGTACACCAATCCATATTTTTAACAGGACCCTCAGGTGAATCCATTGTATAGTAAAACATTTGAAAATGACCAGGGTGGCACTTCATGTACACAAGGTAGACAGTCAGCAAGTGATGGAGGCAGTGGCATTGCTCATCATCTCTTTGATATATTATCTGTGAATAAATTCTATCAATGAATGGGAGTCCTTGCATTTGGCAATTCTAATTTTACATATTAGTAAGCCAAAAAGAAAAGGTTGCCACCTTTCCAAGCGGCATACTTAATGAATGACAGAGGCTATTTAAGGTCATTAGAAACACTTAGCACCTTGTTTGTGATGGTAAACAGGAAATTTCTTTTCAGTAAATGATGTTTCTTGCCAGTTTCAAATGAGAGGCTGGTAACCTAGGAAAAGACCAGGCAGAGGAAGGTAGAACTAAAAAGGAAAAAAATGTGCTTGAGGACTTGGCTGTTAAAGTTAGGTGGTAGACCTCTTTTATTCACACACTGATCCATTGTTGGTGTAAAGTGAATGAATTTGAATGGATTTTTGAAAATGCAGGGGATAAGAATAAAGGATACATAAAACTTTGAATCAGGAAAAATGAAGAATGCGTTATTTTCCAGGTATGCAAGGAGTAATAAAATGTAATATTTAAACAAAAATATATTCAGAATTAATTTAATGAAAAATAAGTTTTATACTACTCTGAATTTGTAAACTTACAGCTTCAATTCATTCTGACATTCAGATCTAAGAGAATGTAGTTAATAAAGCTTTTAGAGAAGGAAACACACCTATTTTAAAACTTTTCTCTCTATTCTGGTTTTACTCTACAAACAAAAAAACCCATAATATTTCTGAACAGTATCTTGATTAAAACTCACCCTCAAGACAGTTACATTTTCCCTCTGATTCTGGCTGAAACACAGTAGTAGATTTTTAAATATATAAACAACAAGATGTACTCATATATCAGTTGGTTAGTCAAATCCATTCTTTCCCCTTTGAACAATCCCTTTAAGTAAAATAAACTACTTTGCTACATTTTGCAAATAAGAGTGGGGGTTGGGAAGCAAAGAACCCTTTAGTGTTTTAGATTCTCCACAAGGCTTACTGCAAATGACTTAATTGCCTTCTGAGAGAACTGAGGTTGCATTTTGTGCCATGGCAAATTTAAATCCAGGTCACAGAGATGTTAAATAGCAAATGACACATTTGCTGTGCCACCCAGCTGCCTCCTCTAATACACCAGGACCGCCTTCTAAACAAAGTGAGCATGCCAATGTTAGACTCTATGCAGATGATTTTATTGACCAGGGTAATGTTAAAAGAAGAAATTCTGTGCACAATTAAACAGCTACTTAATTCAATTGCTAATTCACTCCTGAAGTGTCAAATAAATGACTTGCCCCTCTGAAGGAGCCATAACCCTGCACTTCATGAGTGAAAAAATTTCAAGCTGTTCAATGAGTCAGACTTGAAATTGAAATATTCATGGACGGAAAGTGTTCCCTGTGTTAGTTGGCGGAGGTCACAGGCTATCGTCATCAGGCTAGTGTAATTAATCTTTTAAAAGATGTTTTGCCTCAAGAAAAACTTGTTAAAATGAAAGTTATAATCACAGTTATTTTGTGGTTGTGTGTGAAAGATTGTCTGTGTTGATGAAATCCTAATAGGTTATCTCTTTTATCATACCACAATTTCACAAGTGCTGTCTTCAAAGTACTCTCACTGGTATGCCCCCCTCCTATGAATCAATACGATATCATTGATTGATTCCAAAGTTAAAATTGAGAGCCAGCCAGATAATCTGTGAAGAGCAAGACCTGGAGGCTTTCATTCTTGTTGTCTTCAAAGAGGCTTAGAATTGTAGTCATGGGAAGAGAAGACAGAATATGTCAAGCTGGAGAAAGACAAAACACTCAGCTTGTTACTAAATGGACCTGTGCGGGGGACAAGGTATCATTACCTTTCTCCTGGGGTTGGTTCGTCCTGTACTAGGTTCTCCTTTCTCACTGCCAGGGAATTATAGCTCTCAATGCCAGAGTTTGATGAAAAGGAAAGGAAGTATTTATTCAAACGTTATACAGACTAATGGCTTAATATCTTCTTTAAAATCCAAAGTCCTTTAAAACACCCACAAACACACAGCATTTCCTTCCTCTCTTTGCCCATTCGGGGATACTGTGTCTCAGAAAAAGAAATAGAGATCTGTGGCTCAGGTAGCCCCCAGTTTTTCCCAGTAATCTGTGCTCAGCTGGCAGGCCTCCTGAGATTTCCAGCACCATCTACTGTGTTGTCAGTTCTTAACACCTGTGTGGCACGTTCTCATGGTCTACCAACAAGAGTCCTTTCACCCCTTTCCTTCCCGCAACATCTCTCCTGCATTCTTCCAAACTGCTAATAGAAAGCTCGGCATCACGGCTACATCTTGCTTTCCAGCTTCCAAAGCTGCATTGCAAAGGGAGCCCCAAAGGTGCCTGGTTCCAAGCTGCATGGATGCAGCACCAGGGTTTAAATCGCTGCTCCAATCTTCCTCTTTCCGACTCCTCCCACAATCAGCTACACCTGCCAGCATTCCTATATATTTTTTTCAGCTTTTCTGGGCTGCCATAATAAGTCTGGGCAGGCGTGGCCCCCTTATGTGAAGCAAATCATCTCCAAGCTCTAACGCAGGCACTGTAACCAGGGGGAGTTGCTTCCAGGTTATATCCTGGGTGGAAGTCACTCTCATCTCCCTGGCTCAAGGCATGACCTCAGCTACTTAACATATCTATGAAACCAGTCAAAAGTTATAGATATATTAAATGACCATTCTTGAGATTATTTGCATAATTATTGATATGCAAAATAACTCAATGGCCCTGCTCCATGGGTCTCACCACCCCCCCCAGTTCAGACTTGTGGGGGTGAGGGCATTCTATATATTTTTAATATTTCCTGGACACCCAGAGTTCTGGACCCCACTACAAATCCCTCTTTGAGGGGGGCCCTGGCTACACCTGTTACAAGCTGAGGGTATTTCATACTTATCAGGCCAGTTAATACTGATTAGCTGTAACTGAGATCTCTTGACTAGGTAAGTATTTGAACCCTAGGAAAGCTGTTCCTTGACATGACATTATGTGTGAATAAGCTGGAGAACTTCACACACACATCCTGGAACCATCCTATTAGTTGACCTCATAATTTCTGGCTTTAGGGCCTCATTTATAAAATACTTTGAATGATTCTGTTATATAGCCAGATTGGAGAAATCTCTGACCTATTCCATATAACTGTTAATCTGTAAAGACACATGAGCTGTCTCATCATTCAAGCCAAACTCAGGTTTCTTGTCTCTGTAGCATGAAAATTATTTTGTACAGTAAAGTATAAAAAATAAATAAATGTATTGTGAAAACATTACATGTACATTTATTTATATGCAAAGAAATCCTCCCTTTAGGTATACTAAGGAGCATTATATATAAATATTTATTTCAGATCCAAGAACATCTTCAGAAGTATCTTCCAGACTGATCCTGTCCCTTCCCATAAAAAAATAGGTTAGACTGGAGGAAGATATATTTTTCCATTAACATAGTATTCCTTGTTTCCATTTTATCTTTTGAATATTTTAGGATACTAAAGAACTTTCTGTTTTTTGGGAGATTACTCTATTCTAAATAGAATTCTGGGTTTAATTTTTTACCAAGAGCTGAGAAGAAGTGGTGGAGGGGTAAACTATTTGCACTCTGTCTTTGGACAATATTTATGTGTACTCTGTACCTTCTAGTACAAAGCACAATGCCAAATGCTTTAAGGCACATAAAAGTTGAATTAGGTATTTATTTTGCCCACACAAAATTTATAGTCTCTTAGGGAGATAAGCCATAAACATAAATATCTGTACTACAATGAAAAACATAAACCATGAAAGAAAAGGTTAATCAATTTGATAATATTTATACTTAAAATTTCTAGGCATTGAAAAGTACCATTTATTACAGTGGAAGTATAAATTTGAGAATGTGAGAAATATTTTCATGGATAAAACTGACATAGAAATAAAACCCAAAATTTGTAAATAACTATCAAAAATGAATAAAAAATCAGACATTTGAAAACAAGTAAAAATGAAATGAGGTAATAAATAGAAATTGAATTGCCATTAAACATGAAAAGTTACTGTAACTCAATAATCATCAGAAGAAATATAAATTAAAACCAAAAGGTACAACAAACATCAATTTTGCAAAAATTTTAAGTATGACAATACTAGTATTAGAATGTCAAATTATAGGAATTTATACATACTTTTGGTGGGACTGTGAATTGGGACAACCTTTATGAAGAAAAGTTTATCATTACCTAGTTCATGGTATGCACATTGAAAAAAATATTTCTAGGCTTATGCTTATATTAGTGAGTATTCTATCTAGAAATAAGTAACACACTGAAATCAAATAATTATGGATAATTTTATTTTAAAAATTTTACAAAGTTTTGGACAAGCTTAAAAAAATCAACAAAGTATTGTGGCATCTCAGAACTAGTGTTAGTAGGGTGTTATTACTACCTGTAGACTGGGAGGTGCAGAGTGATGCTTCCTGGAACCAGAACAAAATGTGGTAGCTGAAAGAGAAGGTTGCTCAATAGGAGCTGTGGTTCTCAGTGAGGGATAACAGTGAGAGGTAGTGGCCCAGGAGGGAGTGAGCCCAGGAAATGAATAATTCAGTCTCATTATCCTATGGCCCCTGATATGCTAACCATCCAGAGCCAGAGCAAGGGAGTCTGTTGGTGATGTCTATGTGTCAGACTTCCAGGGCACAAAGCAGGGCGGAGACCTGGAGGGGCCCACTGGGGGAATTCAGTACAATCCATAGGGATATTCTCACTGATACACACATTTACAGAATGTCCGTATCACCTATGTTTATAATGACAAAAAAATAGAAGCACCCACATATTCATAAACCTGCAACTGTCTCACAAAAAGTTTTGAGGAAAAATAAAGCCAGGCACAGAAAATATACACACAATAAATTATCATTTATGATCTAAACATGTAAAAATATTATGTGGTAGTTAAAGTAGACATAATAAAAGTATAGAGAAATTCAGGGAACTGATGAATAACATATTTATGAGAGAGGTTACCTCAGAGGAAGGGAGAGAGATGCACATACTTGCACTAAAAAAATTGAGTTGTTTATCTGATTTTTAAATTTAACTGTATATCCTATACTTTGTATGGCAACCTTGATTGGGAATGACTATATAGCAGTTTCAGATGACTATATGAGTTGCAAATATCTTCTTCCAGTCTTTTCCAATGTTTTCTGTTGTTGAAGTCTCTTGATGAGCAAAAGTTAACACTTTTTTTGGGCAATGGAAACACAGGTATTCATTTTGCTATTTTAATAGCTTTCTTTGTATATATGAAGTATCCTGTAACTAATATTAAAATATCTATGCACCAGAGTAAGAACTGAAACACATAATGAGAAAGGTCCTCTGGATGAAGTACTTGACAAGGTTAGAAGAGATCATTCATATCCAGGGGAGGGGCTTACAGAGGCTCAAAGTGTTGATCTATGAATAATAAGAAGAAAGTCAGTATAATCTTTGCAAAGGAACTATATTAAAAAAGACATGAAGGCATGAATACACAAGAGGTTAATGAAAACAGTAGTAGTAGTAGTAGTAGTAGTAGTAGTAGTAGTAATACAAATAATACACACTATGCATGTTTTTAATAACATTTCTTGAGTGTTATGTGCCAAACAACAATTTAGGGTTTTTGTATGTTTCATGTACAGTTAAACCTCAGTTTTTGATTGTCTCCTATTTTCAACAAATCGGTTCTAAACCATTGTTTTACACAAAAATTGTCTCAGTTACAGAACAAACTTGGTTTTCAACCCTACAACTCTCTCATGTGGTTACTGTATATCTAATGGGAAAAAATAATTCACTTTTCTAACATCACTTCTCAAACAGCCTTCTGGAACAAAATATGTTTTTTGAGAACCGAGGTTTCCCTGTAATTTAATACTCCGAAAAACCCTTTGAGGTAAGCACCACACTTTTCCCACTCTAAAAATTAGCTTTAAAGAGATTTGGTAATTTATGCAACTCCAAATAGCCACATACTACTAAGTGGCAGAGGCAGTTTGAATCTTGTTTGTGATGGTTCAATACATACTTGTAACTGAGCACTTGCCCATAATAAATACTGCATCTGATAGTAAGATGTGCAGTGTATCTGCCCCGTGCCAACCATTCTTATTTTTCTGCTTTATGAGTTTCTTTATTTGATTCCTCCAACAACCTTATGAGTTAGGTACCCTTCAACTTCATAAGATGAAGCAAAGTAACTTGCCTAACAGATACTGACTACAAAATAGAAGAATTTTATGTGAAGTCAGTCTTCCTGGACCCCAAACCCAGTTACCTAAGGACTTTGTTTAATTTAGGCAATACCAATGTAAGGTGAAGAGGAATCATAGAAAAGATATTCCTAGAAATATATGTGCTGGAAATGATAAAACTCAGACTTCCTTCTCTCAGTAATTGCTTGTGCCAAGGGTTAGAGAGGTGACCACTGGAAGTTTTTGAACAGGGAATTGCATAGATCTATGCTTTGAGATGAGTAATAGTAAAATAAAGTAATATGAATTTCAGCTGACAAGTTATTACCATATATTTGGGTCAGTGTACTTTAATTCACTAAGCCCTCAATTTATTGTTGTCCTGCCTCAACACTTACAAGAGAATTTTACATATGATACACTCAATATTACATGTGACAAGTGATCAATAATTGTGTCTTACATGAATAGGCAAATGAACAAATGGTCTATATAATCCACACCAATGATTAAAACACTATGTTATTTCAGAGTTTAAAAGATGTTATGATATAGGAACTGTAGAGGAGGTTCAGACTTCTCAGGTTTGCCACTGTCCTGCTTTGTTTGTATCCTGTCTATGATTCTCAAACAAGATGATTCCTGAGGTTCCTTGTGATATTATCATTGTGAGATGTTAAAAGGAATATGCATTTCCTGAGGTTCCACAAAGTACAACTCCCATTCCCACAGAAGCAGATGATTAAAAGATGGGACTCTGGGCTCTGATAATTATCTATGGGTATGTTATTTATTTTCATCCTTCTGCAGTAGAAGGGTAGAGGTGCTCCATTTCTTTCCCCATAGTTTAGCAGCCTTGCTTTAATGAGGTTTTAAATATATTTGTAGCTATGGGAAATTGATATTCATTTCAGATCAGTGTGTAGAATTGGAATCTACTCAGAAAAGTGCTAATTAGCATTGGGGTGCACGGGTTCTTTTGAATTGGTGTTTCAGTGTTCTTAGAGTATAATCCCAGCAGTGGAATTGATGGGTCAAAAGGGTCAATTTTCTGAGGAAATTCCATACTGTTTTCCACAGTGGCCGCACCAGTCTGCATTCCTACCTACAGTGCACTAGGGTTCCCTTTTCTCCACATGCTCTCCAACACTGTCTTTTGTTGATTTGTTTATAGTGGCCATTCTGACTGGTGTGAAGTGGTATCTCATAGCAGCACAATTTATAATAGCCAAGTGCTGGAAACAGCCTAAGTGTCCATCAGTAAATGAGTGGATCAAAAAACTATGGTACATTGACACAATGGAATAGTACGCAGCAAGAAGAAAGAAGGAGTTCCTACCCTTTTGCAACAGAATGGATGGAACTGGAGACCATTATGCTAAGTGAAATAAGCCAGTCAGTCAAAGACGAATACCGTATGATCCCACCTATAAGTGGAAGCTAATCAACAAAACAAACTAGAGACATTGAAATTAAGAACAAACTGACAGTAACAAGAAGGGAGGTGGGAGGGGATCATAGGGGAGGAGGAGGAAGTGTTTCAGGAACAACTATAAAAGATACATGGACAAAACCAAAGATGGATAGGATCAAGGGTAGGAAGTGGTGATGGCTGGGGAAGTGGTGGGGGAAAAATGGAGACAACTGTACTTGAAAACAATAAAAAAAGTTAAAAGAAAAAGAACAACCAAAAAAAAAAAAGAATGGTAATTATATGAATAGGGAAGAAAAATAAATTATTATTTTGGGATCTGTTCTAAGAGAGGATGCTGGAAAAGTATATATTTTGGAATGATTTATGGCATATATTTCTATGTAGATAGTAACCAAATCTGACTTTCTGAGTGTTTTTCCCACATCAAAAATGTTATTTATGAAAAACCATCTAATAATAGGCACCCAGACATATTCTTGCAGTCACCCTCAGCAAAACAGTACCAACAAAGTCTCTACTGAATTCACCCACTACTTTCAAAAATTAAATTTCTTCCATGAAACTGACAACCTTTAGAGTTAAAGAATTGATATCATTGAAATATTTCCAAGTGAATGCATAGTAAAAAAAGAAAACTTTTTAGATAGCTCAAGTTTCTGAGGGCAGGCTATCCCTTATGAGTATGTATTTATGGAAACAGTGCTTTCATTGAAACTTGAAAACTTCTACCATAATAGATTTATTTTTTTCAATAGCAAAGCATATGTTGACCAAATTTGAAAGAAAATAGATATTACTATATATCCTTATATAAATATATACAGTTGTTTAAACTGAAATAAAAGGATGAAGTTTCAAAGAAAAATATGTTTATTATTTATGTTATTGTCTTAATTCTACTAAGTGCTATAAATGTTCATCAAAGAGACATTCTCATTGTTCCTTTGACCTTCTCTTGAAGTTTTCATTAAATGCCATGATGTGCTTTCATTTTCAAAAGCTCTGACTTCTATAATTGAAGATATGTTTAAATTTTATTTATTTCAAAACAAACAATCCATGCCTTTCTTAATGATTTCATGGGATATATTCTTACCTGAAAACCATTTATTTTAAAAAATTTCAAGTGAAATTTAGTAAGTGAAAATGCTCTTTAATATCACTATCTACAAAAAAAATCAGCTTAAAAATTAGATAGATTAAAAAATTAGCATATGGAACTGGAGTGATATTTTATTTTTAAAGATTTTACTTATTTTATTTTTTAAAATACTTCTAATTTATTTTTAGAAAAAGGGGAAAAGAGGGAGAAAGAAAAGGAGAGAAACATCTGTGTGTGGTTGCCTCTCTTGCACCCCCTACTGGGGACCTGGCCCACAACCCAGGCATTTGCCCTGACTGAGAATGGAAGTGATGATCCTTTGGTTTGCAAATGGGTGCTCAATCCACTGAGCCACACCAGCCAGGTCTGGAGTGATATTTTAAAACACTTTCAGAAGTTTTATTTGGAAAATAAGATAAATTATTTAACATTAAAGCCCACCTAGAAAATATGTTGGTCAGAAGAAATTATAAGCAAATATTGTAAAGTAAATTTTAAAAATAAATAGACATATTTAAAGATTATAACAATAGATGGTCATTACCAAAGTTTACAGCCGAAATTGATGTCTAGATTTAAACATGCAAGTATGCATTTTGACCACCTAGTTCCTTAGTAAAGTGTATTGGTCTTTCTTTTAATCAACAAGTTCCTTTATTTTGCTTAAAGACCTTGAATTTGCTGAGTTCCATTCTTATTGAATATAGTGATTGATTCATAAGAAGAAAAATTACATTGTCTCTTTTTATGGGGTTTTAAAATAAATCTCTCACTCTCCACTAAAATGAAGTTAAAGGTATATCCTTATTATGGATTATGAAAGAGAGCACATAGAAAAGTGTGGAATATGGACAGAGCCACTCCTCTATTTTTACTCTCCTATCATAAATACTGGACCATTTAGCTTTGCAGTGATGTAGAATTGTTGGACATGCCATTCTTCTAGCAAATTCGTTTTGGTCAAATAGAGGAAGAGTTTTTTAAAATGGCAATACATTTTATTAATAATAGCTGATATTCTAAGTAAGATTTAAATCCATGTTGGTATAATGATTTTGTATTTACATTTTTGTAAGTGTTTGAATAACAAATTCCATCAGGGATTTGCAGGTAAGAGGATATGTAGACAGCAGAGCTGGAAGGGCCTTACCTTATGTCCTTACATCCTTGTCTGTAACTCTCCTCACTATCACAGCAGGTACTTAAGACACTAACTCCTATTTGTTTAAGGGGAATTTTTATGTAGGCCTTGCTTGGAATGGGCAATAAGTCATTTTAAGAAAATAGTATACTATGAGCAGGTATAGTAAGAACAAGATTATTTCCTTTCAGAATATCTGTAACTTTCCATGATACTGTCTTGCATTTTGAGTATTTGATTACCTTTTATGTAATTTTATGTAATTAATTGTGTTTGCGTATGTATGTTTGCATGAGTTTAATTTTTACTTTTACTTCACCAATTATCAATATCAAAGCTTAAATTGAATCTTTTAAGTTTTCTCCATATTATATGAAAGCTGCATGTTAATGTTTATCCCCTCTATCTTTTACCGATATTTGTAAATACAGTCTGCATTTTTAGATTCTGTTTTGTTACTATTTTTATATTGTGCCTTCTCTTTCAGGAATGATTTTGGCATAATAAATTTCACTTGACAATCACATTTATAACCAGTAGTTTATACTTAGCATTATGATTAACTGGCTTCAATGCTCATAACCAATTCTAGTACACAAGCTTCCATTTCTGTATCCTTAAATTTAATTATTCTCAGCTAAATGGACTATTTCTTCATAAACTGTTTTTCAAGAAATGGAAATGAATGGCATGCTTTGCAAGCTCTCGAAACTCAGAACATCTTTCACTGATATAAAAAGCATCTGGTCTGCATAATGTTTTTGGGTTAAAACTCTCTATATAATGATAACTATCAGATATGTGACATGAATTATGCTAGTCGTTTCTACTCATTATCTGCATTCTCTATCAACAATCCTACAGGATGGGGGGGATTATTATTATTACCATTTTATATAGATGAGAAAACTGACAGGTAGAGGCATCAGATGTCTTGACAAGGATCACCTAAAAATCAGTGAATCAATTTACAGCTCATAGATGTGTTTCACCATCTTTGAGCAGAGAACAATGAAATTGTCCTTTTAATGTTATTTTTCTTTCAGCTGACTTTTTTTGTCAACCGAGATATTTGTAGTATTTTAAAAATAATAATTATTGAAATATTATAATGAATAAGCATTTTGTAGGTTATTTATACCTGTTGCTTTATTTTCATCAAATATTTACTTGGCATGGAAAGGACTCTAATTAGTTTAGGGCACTAAATAAGTGTGTTTGTTGGATTCAGTACATTGGGAGCACAAATATGTTGACTGAGCTCCCTCTCTCCCTCCCAAATGGTGTCTTCATTCTCTCTGTGGCACTACTGCTATGCCTGCTGGATTTAGATGTGTGGTTTTGTCACAGCTCATTCTTTTCCATATTTTAAATAACTTGGTCTTATATTGTTTTTCTCATCTATTTTCTAGTAATCCCACTATCTTTGTCTTAGACCTTTAAATTCCTCTTATCTTGTGTCATTCACACAACAAACCTACTTTACAAATCTGGGACAAATACTCTTTGCTTTAAATTTCAATTTTATTATGTCACTTATTAGGGTAAAAAACAATTTTTGTCCCTTGTTTTTTTTTGAGATGTTTCCCAATCTTGATTAATGTGTCTCCCACTTATATAATTATTATAATGCTACTGACACTTTTCCTCTAGGTGATTAACTTTTCTAAACTCTATTAAAATATAATCCTATAATATCTGTGAAAAAGAGAAATATATACATTATTATAGATAAAAGACAATACCTCATTTATTATCTAAATTATAAATCATTGCTAAATATTTACCTTTAAAATTCATGTGTATTATAAGCTCTGCAATTATCAACTGTGTCACATATGTGAAGTTCACATTTCTCTATTTAGGAGCCTTATTCTGCACACCGTGTCTATCTGACTTTACATTTTCCTCTGATAGTATGTTTGGCATCAGAAATATCCTAACTATTTTTCTTATTATTTTCTACTTTTCTCCTGTTGCTGCTACCACCTAGAATTTCTCCTTTTACTTTCTGCTACTTTCTTTCTTGTTCCATCTTTCTTCTATTCCCATCTACCAAATGTCATTCATTTAAATGGTTTACCCAAAGACCCAGCATCTTTTGAAATGTTCTTTGATAACTCCAGAACATGAACATTATCATTTTGAATGTACCACATCTTTTGTAATTTAAGTTTTCTCTAAATTGTTGCATTTAAATGTGCTTCTTTAATGGGTCAGTTGGGTCCTGAGGTAGCAGAGGAGAGTTGATTAGAGTTGTAAAAGAGCTGCAGTGGGGGAGACCCCTGGAAGGGTAAAGGGAAGGGAGCAGGAAAAGACAGGTAGAGCCTCCAGATCACTGACAGATCTAATATCAGTGAAAGGGGTGGATGAGTAGGGAGGCTCGGATAGGAAGACTGCACTGCATGCTAAGGATGTCTCAGGCCTGTGGGCCAGCGCGTAAGTAGCCTGTATTCACACTTGTTGGGTGGAAGCTGCCTGTGGAGAATCTCCTCCCCTGCTTGAAGACTGGGGTGGATCCTACATACTATACCTTTTGAAAATTATTTTGTGAACATTTGACTGATTTCCCAACACCACATTTTTCCTGAATGGTGATTCAAATTGGCTGAAATCAGAAGAAAAGAGACTGAAACAACATTTTGGAATTTATTCACCTCTAAAACATGGTTTAGGGTTTGACTCTAGACCAAGACCTTTGATCTACTGATATGCTATTAATAAGACCTATGGCCCAGATGAAGTTCTTCCATTTTGTACAACTAAGGGATAGAGAAGTCAGGGAATGTGGACAAGCCTAATAATTGGGTTTAAAATGATATTTTTCAGAAGTGAGTATAATTTGGTAGCCATTATTATTAAGAATATTTAAAATGAACTATAGAAGGAATATTTAAAATGGGATTTTATATGTTTTTATTTTAATAAATTTCAATTATTTAGGCCAATTATGGATAAATACTATAAACTGAACTGCAGAATGTCAGCTTCCATGATAATGATAATTGTCTATAAGTAATAATTAAATTAAAATATGTAGATGTAATCATGTAACCTACGAAAGCTGAAGTTAGAGTGGCACTTTTAAAGGTTACCTCTAACATATTCATGGTTAATAAACCATTTTTATTATTAAATATGTTTGCAAGGAAATGACATATCCTGAAACCTCTAGGATATTCTCTGATAAACCAGTACAGCATTATGTATGAAGACATTAATGTCTTGATCATGAAAATACAGTGGATAGTGATGGAGAATGATGAAAATAAAGATGTTAGTTTTAAGACATAAAATAAAGCATAAAAACAGACTAACCAAGAAGGAAAATAATAAGGGATTAAGATACAGAGAAATCGTTGGTTACTCAAAAGGAGATGTGTTTTGAACTAATGATAAACAGAATTTGGAATTAAGGACAACGCAATTATAAAGATTACACAGAATACATGAAAAGCAAAGATTGGATACAAGAAATCTGCCTCAGAAAATCCAACAGAAATTAATTGCATGCCATTAAGAATTAGCCCTGGCTGTTGTGGCTCAGTGGATTTAGTGCTGGCCTGCAAACCAAAGGATCACCAGTTCAATTCCCAGTCAGGGTACATGCCTGGGTTGCAGGCTAGGTCTCCAGTGGGGGGTACATAAGAGGCAACCACACATTGATGTTTTTCTCTCCCCCATCTTCCTCTCCCTCTAAAAATAAATAAATAAATAAAATCTAAAAAAAGAATTAATAACAACATATTTTTCAAAGATTTACACTTACTGTTTGTCAAGTGACAGAAACTAGGTAAGGCAAATAGAGAGAATTTAAATAATGATTCATGGTACAAGCACACATTCATGAGTACGTGTGTGTATTAAAGGCAGGAAAAAGGGCATGGTAGATCTTTCAGAATTCAAGATAAAAAAGACATCATTAATTCTTTGCCTGTCATTTCAACTTCTTTCCAAACATCTCTTTTATTATTTTCTCACTTGCAATCCAGGTCATTGTGCTTTACCATCTGTTCACAATATGGGTGGAAGATGGCAACTGTACAGCTTTGAAGTGTTTACTTTCTCTGACTGGTTGCTTCTCTAGACCAGTTCCAAAGATTGAGAGGGGAGTATTGATTGGCCAAGTTCGGGTCAAATGTAAGTCACTGTGGCTGTCTAAATAT
This sequence comes from Carollia perspicillata, assembly GCA_004027735.1. Taxonomy (NCBI): domain Eukaryota; kingdom Metazoa; phylum Chordata; class Mammalia; order Chiroptera; family Phyllostomidae; genus Carollia; species Carollia perspicillata. The sequence continues at coordinate 74,377 of PVKM010001520.1, forward strand.
AGCTGAGGATTCAGGGACTCACAGCATCCCTTAGCTATTTGTGGGTGCTTCTGGAAGAAGGCAAAACATTTCTAGACAAGGCCTACCCACTAAGGACAATAGATATCCACTTCAGTAAGCAATGTCTCTCTGAAAAGGAGGAAAGAGTGTATGTAGTCCTATCAACATCTGAGATACTAACGTTTTAGAGTTTAACAAGTCAATCTTATCCCTTTTCAGTAAGCATGCCAAGCAGGAGCATTTTTCCAGAGTATAAAATTATAATAATAAAACTCCATGAAAAGTTGCTGTTTTTATCATCACCATTTATGAAAATTCTAAACAATACCAACGATAAATACTTCTTCCTGCCAGAGGAGGCCTCTCCCAACCTCTGACCTCCTTGGTCTGTCATCATCACATTTGGTGGACTTAACGGGAAGTGGAACAGAATGCCATTATGATGCTGAGGCAGGGAGAGATAGTGCCTAATACAGGCTTTTCTAGTCTTCTTAGAGAACACTATTAGCATGCCAGTGTTACAGAATTGTGCCTGCAGTTATAGTAAATAAAAAATAGATTTAAAAACTTTATGATAGATGGTTTCCCCCTAGTGATTTTCAATATTATAGGGATTTGATGACCAACAATTGAAGGAGTTAGTGCAGGTTGGAGTGCTTTACAAACTCACAGAGTGTCACCTGGATAATGGTAAATCATAGTTACTATGTGGAAATTTAAATATAACACTATTATTACCTATGTAAAGAATAGTACTTCAGAAAGCAAACTCTTAAACAGGTCAGAACCCTAATGTGTATCCATTTATTTTACTTAGCAGGGGGTTGAAAGGAGAACTGTAACATTAAAAAGCTTTTCGAAAGTGATATGCAAATTACAACCATTTTATGAAATTGAAGCCCAAGACCAATTGTTATAACACTTTAGGATATACAGATTTTGAGAACCTAAGTACTTGGAATCCACATTATATAAATATGGGTTAATTAGAGGTTACACATGTTTTTAAAAAGTCTATTTTTAAAACAATTGCCTCCAAAACAAGTAAAGATAATAGATTGGGTTAAAATTTAATGTAACATTTAATCTTCTGAACTCTCTTAGCTACTTATTTTTATTGCAAATCTACAAAACTTTCTACTTTTAAAACCTAATACTTATGCAAAATTGCACCAAATCTAGGTTTATTACATGTCATTAGTTTCTGGGTCTAATTCTGATACATTCCAGGGAAAAATTAGATACACTCAAACAAAAGAAATATATTTTTGATTAAGAAAGCAATTCCAAAATATCCTTCAGTAGAACTGTTCCAAGCCTCCCAAATCCTGGCATGCAGGTCCTTGAAAGGTTAGCCCCTCCTATGCAGAGGGCATAATCCAGGCAGTGTCCTGTAGTAGGATATAGTCTGCTAGTGTGTTCACCGCTCCTTGTCTCCAGCAAAGCCAATGTTGTCCACAGTCAAATTTTAAACCTCCTAAGGTGCCGGTGCTTAGTAAATACCATAAGCAAGGTCATTGTGTTAGTAATTTCTGCAGAAATCATTTAGAAAGGCATTGATATTTGAAATACTGTGTAGAAAGTCATTGATAAATATATTTCTTGATGAATCAGAGGTAATCGAATTGTAGAATCAAGTTTTTCACGGGTACCTGGGGAAAAGACTCATGCACCAGTTTTAAAATTGCTTTCTCTGATCTGAATGGCAGTGTGTTCAGGTAAATTGAGTCTGTACCAAAGTACTAAAAGGGAAGTAAAATTGTTGGCAACCAGAAACCACTCAGTTTTAGAAAGATTCAGTAAACACACAATTTACCAATGGGAAGGTTGGCTGTAAGCTGCTGCTGTCCTTCACACGCACTTCAAAGAATTGCCCATGCAATTATTTACTTCATTGAATGGAACACCGCTTAAAGAACCTGTCAATCCTCTCTAAGAAAAATTAAAAAAAGATGTGTGAGAGGGTAATGCAGCACATAAGAAACATTCCTGCCCGTGTTTTTTGACTGAAGAATTTTAATTGAGATACG
>PVKM010001521.1:0-36570 GCA_004027735.1 Carollia perspicillata
TGGGAGGGTTTCGGGTGTTTAGTTTTTTTTTTTTTCCCCCAGAGGAAGTTGTTCTATATGTAGCTGCAGGTGCGGTGTGTCTGTGGGAGAAGGTGAACCCGGGATCCTCCTAAGTCACCAGAACTTTCTTCCCAGCTTTTTACTAAAAAATTCCCAGGTTGTTCAATCTCTCTGTTGGGAATCAAAAACCATGCGCCAGGAGCGTGGTGGTAAGGCCTTGCAGCCTGGAACCTTTGTTTCTTCCCCAAGTTTTTGCCTTTTGTTTTCCTTCTCCTTTGTAGTAATCATCAGTTAGTGTCTCTTAAATGGGAACGGGCCCGTGTGCTTTACCCACAGGGACAGCGAAGCAGGAAGAGGAAACGGAGGTGGCTGCCCTTGGTGCAGCTGGCCGTGAGGAGGCTGGCAGGACCCTGAGGGTTGGGCGGAAGGAGGCAGCTCTAAGAAAATGGGAAAAGAGCAGCAGAGAGGAGGGGCTCAGGGAGCAGGTGTGCTCCAAGAGTGTTCTGGGGCCTCACAGGGACTGGGCTGGGGATCCTCTGACCACAGGTCCTTCCGTGGAGGGCTTCTAGAAGGTACTGGGGGTCTTTTGCTCTTTTGAGGAGAATCTAATAATTGTCTGAGAGAGCAGTCCTTTTGTAAAACATTTTCAGTTAATACTTCCCAAAGCTGCCTGTGCGTTAGAATCATCTTAGGAACTTCAAATAATACAGACTCCCCCAGACCCACCCCAGAACTACAAAATCAGTATCTCCAGGAGCGGGGCCTGAATGTCTCCATGTTTTTAAAAGTTCCCCTGTTGACTATCTTGTAATTTATTCAGGGGTATATCGAGGAACCACAGCTCTCAACATACTAAAACTTAGGCACAAATAATTTCCCCCAGAGAAGCAGGGTGTGCTATTTAGCTCCGTGAGTGTTTTAAACTCAGAAACTAGCATGAATAAAATCATGTTGTGACACGTGATACCTATCGATCTACTTTGGCAAGCATTTACTGAGTAATGGCATTTATAGTACTTTTAAATCTTCCCACGTGTTTTCTTATCTACCTTCTCACGACTGCTCTGTCAGGTAACCAACCAAGCAACGTGCAGTGAGCTCACAGCGCTGATCGGGGCAGTGCTGGGCACACAGGGGAAGGAACGGTGTTCTCACGAGCTGCAGTAGGAGATGGGCTGTGAGTGACGTCAGGAAGCCCGCGCGGCCAGCTGGGAGAGAAGTCGGGCGTCAGGCGCTTCAGTGGCCGGCTGGCTCGGCCAGCGCTGGGTAGGCTTTGCAGCTTTGGAAAGCTGTGAGCGCACCTTGCCCTAAGTGGTCGTGAAAACCCGGAGGAGTCTCCTAAACATCAGTGAGGGCTCAATGTACTTGTCTTTCCTACCCTTTTGTTCTTTTTCTGTTGTACTCCACCTCCCAATTACACAGGGAAAAATTTTCTTTTAACTTGTCTAGTTCATCTCATTTTCCTTGTAGGATTTGAGAGCAAGTGATCTGTGATAACTGACTCCAGCCTCAATTTTCGCTCTTAGACTTTGTTGTCTCTTTCCTGCCCTTTTTACTGCGCCCAAATAACTGTCATTCGGATCACACAACTCCCCTTCCCAGCTAATTAGAATGCACGTCTGAAATCTTTCTTTATGGCCTTCTTTCCCCACAGACAGCCTCTTCCTGCCTTCCCCACCCGCCATCTGCCTGAGCGTCCCGTCTTTCTCGGCCCCTCCTTTTCCTTCCTCTTCTTCCAGTGGTTTCTCCAGTCAACCCTCACACAGGGCCTACCCGGGTCCCCTGCTCCTACTCGCCTCACTCATCACACCCTGCACCCAGCTTCCAATAAAGAATTCTCTTTGTCAGCATCCAATTCAAAAGGCCATGGAAGCTCTTCAGAGCCCATGCTATTAGATTTAAATTCTTATCCTTTTTAAAATTTTAACTACCCTCAAATAGTTGTCCTTTTTAAAATTTGAATTAATTTTTTTAGAAAAAGGGGAAAGAAGGGAGAAAGGGCGAGAAACGTCGATGTGAGAGAGAAACATTAATTGGTTGCCTCTTGCATGCGTCCTGGTTTGGGGACCAAACTCACAACCGAGGCACGTGTCCTGACTGGGAACTGAACCCGTGACCGTTCGCTTTGTGGGATGACGCCCAACCAACTAAGCCACACCAGTCAGGGCAAAATGGTTTTCTGTTTCTTCACCAAACTCATACCTTGCAGCCATCCCAAGTATATTTCTCCCCCCTGCCAGACAAACAGACTCGACACATTCTACCCTGTGCTCACCCTGGACATGGTACCCACCTCCTACAGAAGCTCCTTCTTCCTACTTCCTGCCAGGTGCTCTCACCCAGCAGCAAACTCTTCTCCTGGAGGCAGTGTGCGGTTGAGATGAAACACAGCCTTCGGTCCCAGAGGGACACTGGTTCAGATCTTCGACTCTTAGCTGTGTTCCACTGGGAGAGCTGCTTAGCTTCCACTTTCTCATCTTGAGAAGGGGTGTCAACTCTGTTATAAGTTTATGCTGAAGATCTCAGATGGTTCTGACTCGCTCACAGTGGACACATCAAGGCTGGCTGCCGCCACCGCTGCCCTGACAACCGGCAATTGTCGCCCTCTCCTGGGGCCCTCTCTGGGCAAAGTGGTGATGGGTCATTGTTTCATGTTGTCCATTTGCATTGTTTCAACATGCCTATAATTTTACTTTGTTTGTGAATTTTAAAATTATTTCGGTGCATACTTGTGAATGAATCATGTTCCGCAGTAGGCTGTGTTTTACGTGTTCTTACTGGACCTTTCACTGGAGTGTAGGACAGTTGAGTACATTATAGTGGGTGGCAGTAATTTTCTCCACACTGTCTCAGATTTTTAATTTGGTGGTGCTCTGAGGGTCTTTGCTTGGAATTTCTTTTTACGTCTCCACACTGAGAACTGGAGCTCCATTGGTATGAAAAGGAACCAGACGAGGGGGAGCCAGGACATGGCATAGAGATACAGCCTGTGAGGGGATGAGGTCCACACCTGGGGGAGATGCAGCTGCTGGGAGTGAAGAGAGTGAAACTGGGAGGGGGTGGGAGCCAGCAGGATTCAGAGGCCTGCGGGACTGAACTTCAGTCCCTGGAGGATGGGAAGCCTCAGTAAGAGCAAAGTACAGCTCTAGTCTTCAAGGGTTCCAGGCTGAGGCTTCCACAGAGACTGGGCATGGGAGAGAAAGTTACCTGGCTTCCAGGGTACCTGGAGGTCAGGGGTTGGGACTGAAAGTTCCAACCCTCTAATCACACGATTGGCTCCATTGTCAACCAGCCCTGCGATCCTCAGGTGCTTTCAAAAGTCATGTCATTAACATAAAAAAAGACAAGACATCTGTATTGCTCTCATCTCCTATGAAATTCCAAGAGTCTTAGGAACCAAATATATATTTATTATTATAAATCATATATCCCAGGAGCAAGATTTATTGAGCACCAATGATATGTTAGGCATTAGGCTTGTCACTGAAGATAAAGCTGTGAATCAGACAGATACATTCTCTTTCTCCAAGGAGCTTAGAGCCTTAAGGAGGAGACAGACCTTATTAAATGTCAGCATGATGACAACATGACTTGTCCTCCTGTCTCTCCCCTTCAAATTAAAATCCGTAGGACATCCAGAGGTCCCAAAAGGATGCTTTGCATGCCACACCAGGATGCCTGAGAGATCCTACATATGTGTGTCTGAAAGTGGGTGGATTGGACCTCATGGAGGCAGTGGAACTGCAGGAGCAGTGAGTTCAGAGCCCACAGCCCAAGACTCCAGGAAATGTGGCTGCACCTGAGACCGGAGGCCCTAGGAGCTGTGCTGGCATCTGTGACCCAGGTCGCCCTCCTCCTCCAGCAGTGACAGGGGCAACATCCCAGCCCTCAGCACCCACAGACCTGGTGTCATTAGCAGTAGATGAGATTCTAAGCAAATGGTAACCAAATGAAAGTGAATAGAATATAGCCACACTTATATCAGCCAAAGAAGACTGCAAGTCAAAGAAGATAACAAGGGACAAATATGAACATTATGTAATGCTAGAGGGACACTTCATCAAGGAAACATCACATTCATGTATATGCACCCCACCTAGGAGCACTAACCTATATGAAGCAACTACTAGCAGACCTAGAGGGAGACACTGACAGCAGAACAATAATAACAGGAAACTCTGATACCCTGCTGGCATCAGTGGATAGATCATCCAGACAAAAGGTTAATAAGGAAATGTCAGTCTCAAATGGCACGTTGGGCCAGATGGACTTAACAGAACAATGCACCAAAGCAGCCGAACACGCACTCTCAAGTGCAGGGGGAACAGTCTCAAGGACTGACCGTATCTTGGGACGCAAAGCAAATCTCAGTAGCTATAAGAAGGTTGAAAACATATCAAGCATCTTTTTCAACCATAACAGCATGAATCTAGAAATCAACTACAAGAATAATACTGGAAAAATCACAAGTATGTGAATATTAAATAACGTGTTACTTAACAACTATTGGGTCAATGAAGAAAACAAAGGACAAATAAAAAACATAGAGACAAAGGAAAACAAAAATTTAACATACAAAAACCTGTGATGCAGCAAAATGGGTAATATGAGGGAAGTTTATAGTAATGTAGGTCTACCTCAAGAAAGAAGAAAAAGCTCAAATAATCTACCTTTAGTCCTAGAAGAATGAGGAAAAATAAGGACAAGTGAACCCCAAAGGCAGTAGAAGGAAGGACATAAGAAAACTCAGAGTAGAAACAAATGAAATAGAGACTAAAAAGAAAATAGAGAAGTTCGGTGAACTAAGAGCTCACTCTTTGAAAAGATAAACCAAAGCTGGCAAAATGTAGCTAGACTGAGAAAAAAAGAGAGAAGGTGTGAATAAATGAAATCAGAAATGAAGGGAAGTTACAATGGTCACCACAAAATACAAAGGCTCAGGGGGGACTACTGTAAATAGCCACATGCCAACTAATGAAAAGATTTAGAAGAAACAGATAAATTCTTAGAATCATATGACCTTCTAAGACTGAATCATGAAGAAATAGGAAAAGTGAAGAGACAGATTACTAGTAAGGAGATTGCAACAAATTAAACAGCTCCCTCCTCCCCACAAAAAAGTTCAGAGCCAAAGAATTGAAGGTAAGACCTGAAACCGTAAAGCACGTGGAAGGAAACATAGGTGGCAAGCTCCTGGATGGTGCACACCCTGGCCCTCGGGGTCCGTGTGTTGTGGCCGCAACGAACAAATTCACACGGACTACAGCAGTCCTGTGGAGAAAAAGGGACGGCATGGCCCCTCTCTACGTGAGAGAGAGCGCCCCGACCCACGCCTGGACAGGCTTTTATTGCTTTTCTGGGTACATTACATGAGGATGGTCCTCATTTACTATGCACAGGTTCACTGTAGGTGATTACCTTTTACAGATAACAAAGGAAAGAATGTTGCTAATTACTTCAAAGGGAAGGGTGTTGCAGACCAAGGGGAAAAGTGGTTGGACTGGTTACACTCCATACTTGGGAGGTTTAGCATAGATTTAGGGAGTTACATTAGAGATATGCAGTAAATATTTGCTGCCTCAATCCAGGGTGAGGGAGTTTTAGCAAGAGCAAGCCTCATAGCAGCCTAGGTACAGTGCAGGCCTGATTCCCTGCAGGAGAACCTCTCCATGGGCGTGGGCCCTGTGTGCTGATCTCACTCCCCGTCAGTTTTCTGAACCAGGGGCTGGGCTACATTCCCCACACACGTGAAATGGTTCCCTACACCTGGACATTGGCCTTAGCAGTCAATTTGTTACCTGACTCCAAAGGCAAGGGAGACAAAACCAAAAATGAACAAGGGTACTACACCCAACTAAAAAGTTTCTGTACAACAAAGGAAACCATCAAATAATTGTAAAGGTAACCTACCTAATGCAAAAAGATATTTGCAAATCCTAGGTCTGATAAGGGGTTAATATCCAACGTCTATAAAGAGCTCACGTAACTCAACAAAAAAAAAACAAACAGACCAATCCAATTAAAAAATGGGCAGAGGGTCTGAATAGATATTGTTTCCCAAAAGACAAACATATGCATACACGCGCGCACACACACACATGGTGGAATACTACTCAGCCATAAAAAGCTGAGATATTGCCATTGGCAACAACATAGACGGACTTTGAGTACACTATGCTGAGTGAAACAAGTCTGATGGAGAAAGACAAATGCTGTGTTATTTCACTCGTATGTGGAATATAGAAAAAAAGCAACAAAACAAACACACCAAGGCAGACAACAGGCTGGTGATTCCCAGAGGGGAAGTGGGTGAAGGGAGGGGGAAGGGAGAAGGGGGTCAATTCTACGTGATGGATGGAAACTGGACTTGCAGTGGTGAGCATCACGGAGCACACACAGCTATCGAATGACAGTGCTGTGCATGTGCAAGTGATATAATGCTGCGAGCCAGTGTTACCTCAATAAAACAGACACCGAAGCCTGTTTTCTGTCTTAAAGGAACTGACCGTAGAGTGAAGGATGCTCATGGTAATAGTGATGCCCTTTCTAAAGATCACTCTCCAATAACTAGAAAACTCACCTGGGTCTCTCTTCAGAATAAACTTTGTGAATTTAAAAAACAATACAAAACAAAAACTCAAACAAACAAAAACTTACAAGTAGTTAAGTAAATAGTTAAAAGCATATAAAGAATTACAGGGTGCTGGAGAATTACATGAACCTTGAGACTTATTTTCAGTAAGATGGAAGAGTGCAGGATCAGGAAAGAACGAGACTGGCCCTGGGGACTCACAGGTAGGGGCGAAGTCGAAGAGCCTGTGGGCAGAGGGGGCTGGGCACGCAGCCCTGAACAGTGGGATCTTGGTTTCACAGTTTTAGGTGCTTCCTGGAAAAGCCCCGTGGGATAATCGGGCCCTACTGTTTGTGTTATCGTCTCTAGAAGACCCCGCCTGTGTGTGCTTGTCCAACTCTATTATCTGTCTGCCCTCAGGCAGAAAGCATCTTGCTGTGCCGGCGAACTCCAGGACTCAAGATAAAATGTGATTCCTAACAAAAACACTTCTTTACAATGACTATGTGCAGTCTAGGATAATCAGTGAAATTTTCTCAAGTTCAAATTTGTAGGAAGATGATTAACAGTAAGAACTCCCTAATATTTGAACTATTAGGTTCACGCTGATGTACCGAAGTCACTCAAGGAAGTATTGACACATCTATAGAACAGACATTGAACTACCCTATTTATCTACACAGTGTCCCTTGTTCCAGGAACCGAGTCCTGTGTATGCCTACTTCGGCTTAGAAAACGAGGATTTCCTATGCAGACCCACTTCTCAGAGGGTGAAGGAGGAGGTGGTGGCGGCAAGAGAAGAGCAAAGGAAAACAGGATAAATAAAAAAAAGTGCCTGGAAAGTGATATTTTAATTAAAAATTTTTTCTAATTTCTGTTTTGAAATTGGGATATTTACAGTCAGTGAAATTTGCTTGACTTTACAAAATATGCTTCTGTTTTAAAGATTTATTACCTTTTTATTTACACACAATACAACTAATTCTTTATGAGTTTGGATAAATGCATACAGCTGAGGATCCATACCATAGTCAAAATACAGAACGGTTTGATTATCTCAAACATTATGTTTGTTTTGAATTTCTGTTCACATGTTGGGGTATCAAGTTTACAAGATACACTTTTTTTTTTTACAAGGTACACTTTTTATGTGAGAATTCATCCTTGGCGTTGTGCCTGCCAGTGCAGTACCTGGCCCACAGTGGGCGGTGGTGCTGTTTAGGGTGTCTAGTGTGGTGAGCTGATGACTGAACACATATTTCATTCACTTTTATACATGTCTGTATATGGACCAGTGACGCCTTGTCCCTTGCTCATGACACACACGCACGCACGTTGGCCACCTCTTTGCTCATTTCTTCGTGTGGATTCCTGGAAATGGGAGGCCGTGTCCCGTGGTCCACAACGTGAGGTGCTTCGTGCACCTCCAGGCTGCCCTCCAGGAAGGCTGCACTGTCCACCCTCACAGCACCAGCCCTGGAGAGAGACTGTCCTGGTGTGGCTTACAAGATTGCAGAAGGATGGCGACGCGACCGATTTGCTCAGCCAGTGGCCAGGGCAATGCTGAGATGAGTGTTAGAGTTGGCATGCTGTGCACACGCTGCGCCTTTACCAAAATACCCATAATTTAGTTGATCGTGGGAACTGGGGTAAAAGAACAGTTGAGCAGAAAACCTAGAAATCTTGTCACCAGGTGTGGGATAGTGGAAAGATCATTGAAGTGGTGGACTGGAGGCCTGGGCCTGGGTTCTGGAATGTAATAAAGGTTAGATTTCTTTCACTCCCCCTCTGCCTGTCGCTTGTCTCCAAGATGGCACCCCTGCCAGCTCCATACCTGTACACAACTCCCAGGGGCACGGTGTCACTTCACCAGAGGAGCATGGTGAGTGTTGTTAACAAGGGTGAGGCAGCAGAGGCTTCTTGGTGAAGAGGGCCACAAAATGGGACTGTTCTTGTGCCTCAGTTCTTTGTTTTGCATTTCAGAGACAGCAATTCAGATCCTATCCCAAGAGCACATTCTCGGAAGCTGCCAAATGCCGCTGGTGGTTAGTCAGGCTATTTAAATGTCACTTGGTGATTGATCACTTGTGAGTCATGATGACGCACTGTGACGCTTGGTATTTAAAGGACACAGCACTGCACAGAAAGATAAGCAAATAATTTGTCATCCTTGGGGGGGCGGTAAGTCCACGCAGACATTTCTGGCCAACATAGAAAATCTAGGCATCTCTCAAAATGTTGCTTTTCTAGAAGAATTTACTCATTGATGGGTAAGAGCTAGGGAAATTGGGCAGATGCATTTGCATAGCCTATGGGCTGGCACACAATGGGTCCTTACTGGATGGATGAAGCATAACCGGAGCACTGGTGGGAAAGTATGTGTGGGAAGATTGACCTTAAATCAGCGCTACCAAGGTGCCCGATTCTGTGGCTATCACATGCACAAGGAGCCTCTCGCACAGTGCTTGATGCAGGGAAGAACGTCAACGTTGGACGTGCTCCAGTAAAGTATGAACCAAAGCTACAGGGAGACAGAATTCAGAACCACAAGAAGAGAAGTTTTATTGCTCCTTTAGGGTTTAATCCCTGAACTGAAAAAGAGTACTTTGATTTCTCCTGTCCAATGTTTCAGTCATAAGAATAAAGTAATATTCACAGAATACTTTCCATGTACTAGGCCATGTTCAGTGCTCACAGCCTGATGAGGTAGGTTCTGTTATTATCATTCCAATGTTACAGATGAGGCAATTGACACACATAGGGTAACTGTCCAGTGGTATTTGGCTGCAAAGTGGCAGGGCCAGGCTTCACCCACAGCCAAGCCTGACTCCAGAGCCCCCGGTTTTACTCTCACGCCACAGGGCCTCTTAAGACTCACAAGGCCTGCTCTGTGTCCTCAGTACCGTGTCACAAGGATAATTCCCCTAGATGGGGCATCTGGTCACTTTCAAAAGAGAGAGAGAAGAGGAAGTAAACTCATTACTACTTACCCATTGAGCACCGCTCATTTAGCAAAGGAAACAATTAGGATAAAATATCTTGATCATGGAAAAATCAAACAGCCCTTCCAAACCAACATTTAAGCCCCATTTTCTGTGGCCTGGCTTTATCCCTGTATGGGTGGTAGACTGAGTGACCTTTTCATTTTTTTTTCCTGCACATTTTATAGACATACAGAATGCATTTGTGGAGTGCTCACAATTTAAAGTTTCTGCATAGCACGCCTCCCTTTATTCCCTGCCATGATAAACATGCCGAGATAGCAAGTTCACAGAAGGTTGTGAGCTTTGAAGTCTTTGAAAAATCCAAAAATTATATGACAATGTTGTATATGTAATCACTGGTGAGAGCAAGCCAACATCTTCCTGAGTGCCAGACATACGGCCCCTATAAATCTGGGCCCAGAGCAGAGAGTGGTGGTCCTGTTTACTTAAACTCCAGGATGGAACGGGCATGGTTAGCTTCACAGTAACCGACGCAATCAGGAGATCCAGGCAGAATCGCTGCTACTAGTTGTGTGCATTTAGATGTCAGGTTTGTATCCATAGTTTAGAAGAAGAAAGCCTCCACACGAGCTGGATTAAATAAAATAGCTTCACCTTTCATTGAAATGCATGTGCGAGAACTATTAAATGTCTGAGGACCACACAGTTCAATGTTGGGGAGATGAAGTTTATCAGTGAGAATTTACACTCTTTTCAGGCCCTTTGAAGTCACATCTGTGTTCTCTTAACTGGACTGGAAGTTTCCTGGTTAGATCCACGAGGAGCCTAGGACATTTGTCTTAATGGTGCTCAGTGCCAAAGGCGTCGGTATTTAGTTACCATTTTATGTATATCGGGTTTCAACGATGATGACCTCTGAAAGCACGTCCAGGAGGTAGGCTTCAATTCGTTGCTTAGAGGAAAGCATCAGATCAATGCGCTGCTCAAGTCCCATGTGGAACTCCTGCACTTGGGTGTTCAAACCGTTTGTTCCCATGCTTTTGTAATATTGTGCAGATCGTGACCAGATTGTTTTAAATGTGAAAGAATATCTAGGAGCATAGATAACTGTGCACTGAAAATGTCACCCAAAGCAATCTTGATGGACCGATGGGACATGCAAAATGTTCTGAGTGTATCTCAAGCAATTCCCACAAACCACAGTGTAAATGATTCATGGGAACAGGGTCAAAACAAAAGGTTCTCGAAAGTGTGATACCATCAAGTTGTGGTGGAGTGATAGAGGCCTGACAGCCATATGGAAAGACCCGTCAGAACATTGACAGAGTGTGAAATCCAGATGATAACATCTAGAGCACCTCCTTGATCAACCCACAAGCTGAAAGTTTGTCATACTAAATATTTAATGGGCCTTTCTTAGATGAAACGGAGAAAGTTTGGAAATGAATATGTCACAATTACATCTAGAAAGAGAAAAGAGAGTGTTCAGATTTCAACACTCTAAGGGCTAGAGAGTGGGAACATAAAACCCTTAGAACTTTCCTCTACGGTTTGATTTTGAGGTTCAAGTTGAGATTGTCCTTCTAGACAGCCCACCTGATCATTCAGGCCTCCTGAAGGACCTGGCTGATAATGTGCAGGTGCTGCTCCACAGCTGTGGGAGTAAAAATAACTCCACCCTCACTTCCGAGGAGTCACAGGATGACTGTTGAAATGTCCTCTCCTCCTGCCTGGTGATGAGCTAGCAAGACTGGTACACAGACCTCACACGGATGGACTAGAACTTGTTCCGCCTTCTCTCTCCCAGTTTTTGTCAACGTCTCCAAATTCTCCTAATCATTAGGGCTCAGAACTTGCCGTCATCTTTGACTTTTACCCCTCTCCTTTTCCTTCCCGTTGCCAAGTGTTATTGATTCTATTTTGGGGGTTATAATTCTTGAATCTATACTTTTTTCTCCCTTCCTACTGACATTGCCTTAATGTCGTGTACTATTTTCCCTTACCAAGATAATTCTAAGAGGTATAGTCTAACCCTAGCATATGTTTTTCTTCCTTAGTTCCCATTATCTCCTTCTATTCATCTATTTGTCTTCTATTTGTCATTATCTCCTTCCCTCTATTAGCCAGACGTATGGAAGCCCTGTGTTTGACGACATTTGCAGATACCGTGTTTTCTGACGGCTCTGACTTTGCTCCCACTGTTCTCCCTCTCCGGATGGCTTTCATTCCTTATCGCTGTGTGTGAACGTCACTCACGCCAGTGCTTCCGGGCCCCGTGCAGATGCTCTCTGTTCTCTAAAGTCTCCCCCGATCAGGGGCCTCTTCTCGCTCTATATCCTTTTCCATCGCCACTTTCTTTCTACCTTTATAAGGGCACCTATAACAGCAAAATTTGCCATAATAATTTATGTTATGTTTTATTTCTTCTACTAAACTCTGTCATTTCGATGTAAGAACCCATGTCTAGCTAACACAATTAACACAAACTTAAGCTTACGGCTGGTTCCGTAATTTTTATTGTGCAAATCATACAGCTCATGAAACAGGATACTAATTATTTAATATTACAACCTATGTCTCAATATTGTCAACAACTCGTGTGTTTTTGGGTCAGTTTTCTGGATGTCAAACCAGAAGCCAGTTGCTGAACGGCTCCTACAGTGTGACTGTTATAACCAGGCACGGAACTAGTGGTTTTTAGCATTCACTTTAAAAAATAACTAAAAGGACAAAACAAATTTGATAAAACTTTGGTTTGTTATAAACAGAATCATTAAAATTTCCAGGATAAAATATTTTTGTTTCAAATTCTGAGAAAGTGTGTGAGAACCTTAAAAAAATAGTAGTGACCTTATGTTACAATCTTTATTTTTAAGTGCTGCTAATTACAATTACTATTAATCATACATTTAAGTATTATTAGTATCATTCCTAGTATTACTAAGAGTTTGAAGAAGAGACTTTTGAAGTATACCAAGGCTTTTAGATATTGGTGTTAAAATTAAATCATAGGATATTTGAATACTGCTCTCTTAATTTATCTAATCGTAGTGAACTAGAATTTATGTTTCTAGCGTATCTGTGGAGATCAGACACATTTAGACTCTTGGGTATGTATAAATTCGTACTAGCTCTTATACGAAATGAAAGGAGGCTTCGTTATACAGAAGCAGAGATAATAGACAGGTTAGGCACATAGATTCCGGAAGCAGACTGCCAGGTTCAAATTCTAGTTCTGACACCTTCCAGCTCTGCAACTTTATGAAAGTTTCTTAATATCTCTTTCTCCGATTCCTTATCTGCAACGAGGCATACCTCACAGGATTGTTCTAAGAACGAACTACGTAACTGCATGAAAAGCACTTAGAACACAGCAAGTACTGCATAGTTATTAGGAGGTCTTACCTCCTAATGTAACATGACGTTATCATTATGTAATGTTAAATTCAGGAGGGTCGCATAGACACTGTAGTCTGAGCTTCTTACTTTATAGATGAAGAAGCTGAGGCCCAAAGAAGTTGAGTACAGCTGTTCATCAGGCCCTGGGTACCCATCACAGGGGGCGTGGGCTCTTACATTCTGTGCTCTGTCCAGTGCTATGTATGGGACATCGAGTTGCCACTCTCAGGTACTGGTGGCCCAGACAAGTGGACAGGTGAAGATTACAGTAGGGCATGTGATATGTCATAATGTGGAAGTGCAGCATCTTATGGGAGCTCAGAGGAGTTCCAGATTTCTTAGAGAGTCTCCAAAGGGGATTCCCAGAGGAAGCGGTAATGCAGGGAAGACCTGAAAGATGTTGATTGTCTTCGTCTGCTCAGGCTGCTCTAATAAACTACCATAGGTCGAGTGGCTTATAAACAACAGAAATGTATGTTTCACATTTCTGAAGGCTGGAAGTCTGAGGCCAGGGTGACAGCATGGGTGTGTTCTGGTGAGGGCCCTTTTCCAAGTTGCACACTGCTATCAGAAGCTCTCTTTTGAGGGCACTGATCCCATTCACGAGGAGGGCCCTGCCCCAATGATCTCATCTAACCCTAATTACCTACAAAAGCCCCGCCTCCTAATACCACCCAAAGCAAGGCATTTCAACACATGAATTTTACAGGGACACCCACAGGCAGCGCATAACAGATATGGAAGGTTTGCCCAGATAATGGAGGCAGAGGAAGGGCATTTAGGCAGTGTGTGCGAAGGCCCCAACATGCATGTAATGTCCACAGACAAGCAAAAGGAGTCCAGTCTGGCCAAAGAAGGGAGGCCTTTGGCTTTCTTTGCTGCAAATGAAAATCTCCTTAGATTCCATCCTATATTTTCAATACTGGCTGTTTATTAAGACACCCTTTTACGTTTTACTGAGTTTAATAGTGTGCCCCCAAATTCATGTCTACCCAGAATCTCAGAATGTGGGCTCATATGTAAACAGAGGCTTTGCAAATGTAATCAATGAGATCATACTACATCCAGTGATTGGTTTCCTTTTACAAAGCCGTGTGAAGACAGAAAGATACAGAGGAGACACGCAGGGAGAATGCCATGGGCCACGGGGGCAGAGAATGGAGGGATGCATCCACAAGCCAAGGAATATCAAAGACTGTCGGCCATCACCAGGAGTTAGGAGAGAGGCACGGACCAGGTTCTCCCTCAGTGCCTCCAGAAGGAACCAACCTTGCCAACAGCTCGGTTTCAGACTTCTAGCTTTCAGGTCTGCGAGGGAATAACTTTCTGTTGTTTTAAGCCACCCAGTTTGTAGTAGTTTGTTACTGAAGCCCCAGGAAATGGAGACAGCATTCTTGGAATGAGTAACTCTTCTGGGTAACCAGAAAAAGACATACACAGTCTGCCCTCAATGATGGAAATGAGTGTAGTGGGTCACCATTTACTCTATTACTTACACGCTTTGACCAACATGCCTTTTGAAACAAAAATAAAGACCTATTCTTTCTTACTAACCCATGTACCCTAATAGATAAGTAGTGAAGAATGATTTCCAACAAGCCTTAAACTAGCCATGTTTCTATAGTCTTTTTCAGCTCAAATGATCTCCTTTTGATTGTTTAGACTTTTTAGGGCTGTTGGCTGTCCATCTCCCTCTGCTCCTTTCTAAGACGGTGTCTGGGAAAATGGAGAATTCTGACTTTGTGACCCTGAGGGAGGTGGGAGCCTTGGAGCCACACTGGGTCCTCTGAATTCCTTGTTCAAGTAGATAATCTCTATCTTGCCCTGGGCTTTGCGCCTCATCAGCTTTGAGGAGGCAGGAACCCAGTCTCAAGTGTCTGGAACCACCTTCCTCTTCTAGTGCCTTCTACTGCTCCCAGCCTTGCTGGGTTTTCTGCCATGGTAGACAAGGGTGCCCTTTAGATCTGGAGGACACAGGCCACTAACCCAGATTTCCTAGGTGCCTTTATATCTTTCTGGATGCTTCTCTAGTCAGCTCCCTCTTGATGCTTAGGCCTCAAGCTAGGAAAATCCAGGACTCTGGTGTCTGTCTCCATTGTTCCCCTCTTTTCTCTGGTCTCTGGCATGACTTAACCCCATGTCTCATCCTCCTTCTTCTCTGAGAAGATAATTATGTTCTCTTCTCTTGATGGACAACCTACACTATGGCACGGCTGTAGCACCTTATGCAGAACATAATGCATTCAGGTTGCTTTCCTCAGAGGTGGGATGACCAAGACAGTACTTGGAGCCTTGAGGACTCATTTCCTGCCTAACCCTTGCCTGGTCTCTGAATCACCGGGACCTGAGGAATTACTTTCACTGATGTGCTACAGTGATGATGAACTCACTTCTGTTCTCCACATTCGTGAGTGCTATAGGATGTGTGTTGGCGACTTACTCTCGCCATTTGGAATGGAAACCCAGGTGGCAGAGAGGGCTGCTGTTCTCTGGGGCTGGATGGAGTAGTCGCCAAGAAGAGGAGATGAAAACTGTCAGTGACATTTTTTTTTTCCTCTATCAGACTAACAAGATCCTCCCCACTTATCTCCCATTCATCTTAGGATTCAGCTTTCCACGTTGTCCTGAGGTTTTCCTTTGACGTCTTTACAATCACTCAGAAGTAAGTACTACTTCTCCTTCCGTTCCAGAGCATATCTGGAAAAGGGGGTACTTCTACTTGAGTGCCTATCACATATTATATCGCAGTGACTTATTGACTATTAATTTCCCTTCCCACTAGAAAGAAATGTTCTTGCTAGGACAGAGACCAAATCTTGGTTATCTTGGGATTCCCAATGTCTTGTAAAGGAGTTGGTACTGAATTGGGGCTTGGAAAATAGTGATGAATGTGTAAAATGTCCTAGAGATAGTCCTGATTAGGAGCCTGAACTCCTTTGATCTTGGAACCCGCACTCTCCAAATGACAGGTAAGAGGTAGGCGTTTTTCATCTGTTGATGTGCAGGGTGGGCTAAGAGGGTAAAGAGATCAAGGAAAAAGCTTATTTAAAGCCACATGACCCTTGTCCTGTCTTCTTGCTTGGATGACAGACTGCTGAGGAGATTGTGGGGCCGGTGTGGGTGTAAAATATCCCGAGTGTCTGGCTTGTCCTGTGTCTTAAAGGTTTTGAGATGGCAAGAACCACTGGAACCCTGACACTGATCCAGATGGAGTTCCTTCCAGATGGACTCCTCCATTCTGATAAATGCCACTTATTGTCATAAGGACTTCTTAAGATGTCAATCTAGAATATCTCCTGGGCACTTATGATGTGTAAAGAAGACACCGTGCTTTCCTGATGGCAAGAGATACATCATGTTGGGGAGTGTTCCTCTCACTGATGCCAATAGTGTATTTCAGGATCCGGTTTTGGTGGTGGAATATTTGTCATTTGGAAATGAACTGCTAGAATGACTTTTACCACTAGATATGCCAATTGTCTGGCTTGGGTTAGGCTGCCTGGCTTAGATATGGGTCATCTAGTTCTGGAACACATGGCTCAGCATGCATTTGAAAGGGCAAATTAAATGCAAATTACCTGGCTTGGGTGAGTTGGACTGGATAACAACAAACTTTTTGGGTCCCACTGTTCTGCTTCATGGAGTCTGAATGTCTGCACTGACATGGATATGCAGGAGAGCACTTGAGGCAAAGTCCAAATTGTTGGGAGGAGCTGGTTCCCAGAGGTGACTTTTAACACCCAGAAGTCTGGTATCTTCAAGAAAAAATACCAGCTTAAGTTTAGTGTAGGGGTGGGTTTATGTTATTTTTAGTGTACTTTTAATTCCTGAAATTTTAATAGTAGAGAAGGAAACACCTTCGTTCCTAAAGGTGTCCCCAACCAGAGATTAACTTCTAAAGAAATGTCTTCCTTCCTGCATTCTCTGATGTTCTTTGTGTTCTCTTTGTGACTTGAGTAATAACTAGAACGCAACTGTGAGTTTTCTCATTAAAATGGAAAGTTTCACAAAGGAAATGTCATCACCAGAAATGGGTCAGTCGTTTATGTTGGCCAATGTAAGGAAACCTACTTTCTTACACAAAAGGTTAACTAACCAGCAGGAAGAAATTGATGAGGAGATTGGGGAAGGAAAATCTGAATTGCTTTCTCTTGGTGAACGGCAGCCTACCACACCGTGGGAAGTGTCAGATAGTAAATGAAATTACAAGAGGTTAGAGAACTCTTTCTTGAGAGAGAAAGAGAGACAGACAGACAAAGAGACAGAGAGAGAGAGAGCGTGAGCACACACAGAGTCCTTTGTTTTAGGGGTTTTATCTGTTTTCTAAAGGCAGGAGTTTTAGGGGAAGTCTCAGTGGAAGATCTCAATAGAATATTCATCAGCCTTCCAGGTGTGTCCTTTCAGGGGCATGGTCTACACTGGTTGGTCAGCACCAGGGTGTCATTAGTCATTGCAGCGGTCCTGATGATGTTGGCCACAGCGTTGCTTTGTCTGCTTTTGCTGTTTTTCTGGGTCTGGAGCTGAAATACAACCATGTTATGTCTAGTTTGACGAAACTCTGTCTCTGTGGTCAACAGACCTAAGGCTTCCTTCCTAAGATTATTTGATGCTGATCAGAACCTCGTTGCCCCGAGGGCTTCATGGTAAAGGGAGTGGCTGTGAAAGGAAGAAGGAGGCAGGTGAGTCTGGGTACTGGATGGGGCCCGTGTGAATCAGCCGGTTGTCTCGGTTTCCCCATTCCACCTGCCAAGGAATTTTCCTAGCTTCTCCCTATCCCACCTCACTTCTGCCTCCTGCTAAAACCTGTTGTGCTGGAGCAGTGGTTTTCAAACAATCCCCTGAGTTGAAGGAAGAAGCTACTAAAACTTCTATTCATTGATCTCATCCTTTAAAAATGTCTATGTGTTGTGCTGTTTTATGGTGTATAGAAAGAGTTTGTTTGGGGACTACTGTCCTAGATAGGAGGACAAAGCAGGGAGCTGTCTCAGAATGGAAAGAACTGGAGGTGCGGAGTAGCGCAGAACTCAGAAGTCTTCCTTCTCTCCTGATAAAGGAAAGATTGGGAAGATTCTGGAGAGAGAGCAGGGAGGACATTGACCATGGTGAGACGACATGGCAGATGCTCTGTCACGTGATCTATATTGTTCTATCACTGCGTGTGCATTTTTTTCATGCATTCTTTCTTTTATTCATTTATTATTCATTTAGTGAATACTCATTTGGTTTTCACAAACAGCTGAAGAAGAAGGTTTTACTTTTTCCAATTTTACTGTCAGGAATCTGAAATTTAAGGCAGCTAAATAATTTGCACAATATTGCGTCATTTATACCCCAGCAGTTCTCATGCTTTAGTGTACAGGTAGGTTTGCAACCCAGACCCCAGGGCTCCTCTCAAAAGGCTGCTGCTGCGGTAGGTTCCGGCTGGCCTCCAGTCTGCTCGCAGCAGCTGGATTGTCCAAGAATGTGTTCACAGAATCAGGAAATACTGCACTTCGTTCTGTTGTTTTCCTCTTTTTATTGTATCCGTTTAAATCATAATTTCAGGCGAGAGGTACTTCTCTGTCATTTGGTTGGCACCAAGGCTTGATCTGATGTTTCAGTCAGCTACGTTTTTCTTTCCTGACATTAAAAGCAAGCAAGTAAACAAACAAGCAAATAGCAACTCCCCAAACCTTTATAATGGCTAAGGTCCAGGGAATGGATTGCATCTTAATTAGTTCATTTCATTGTGATTAAATTGAATTGACACAAAGTGGCTGAGTCTCCTGTTTGGCAGTCCCAAAACCAACAGCAGAGCCATTCCCCTTTTATTGTAGAATCCCCACCTCTGCGTGTGTGACTCCTCACAGCACTTGGCAACTGTCTCATGGGCAGGAATCACGTTTGCTCATCTCTCTATGTCTCGAAAAGTGCCTAGCCGAATACTTGCAATTGTTGAATAAAAATATGTTTAAGTCCATTTCTTCCCACTGTAGATTTGGAACTATGGGTCAGGACATTCTACTTGCTATAGGTGATTAATCTGTTTACCTATAAAAATAATTTGTTGGGACTTGGCTGGTGTGGCTCAGTGGATTCAGTGCTGGCCTGTGAACTGAAAGGTCACCGGTTCGATTCCTAGTCAGATCATGTGCCTGGGTTGCAGTCACGTGAGAGGCAACCACACATTGATGTTTCTCCTCCTCTTTTTCTCCCTCCTTTCCCCTCTCTCTAAAAAGAAATAAAAGCTTTTAAAAAAAGGAATAATTCTCTGGCTTTCTTAGCTGTCTTGACAGTACAGTCTGTATATTCATGGGTTCTGAGGAATATATACTGCTATTTACTCTGTTCAGAAAAGCTGAATGGCTTCAGATTCTAAAGCATAAACATTTCCATGGCTTCTTTTTGATAAATTGTATGCAAAATTGGAGGATAAGGTAAGAGGGTGAGTAAATTAGGAAAAAGTTTTCTTGCAAATGCTCAGATATTTAATTAAAGTTCCTTTAGTGTAATTCACTGAATTGTTGTGAGGACAAATTGAAATCATCAATTCATTGAGAAGACTCTTTGTAAACTCTAGATTACGGGCATGAAGGACATTTATAAAAAGTAAGATTTTAAAGCAAAATAAGGCCTCTTAAGTACATTCAATGTATATGCTGTCTAATGAAGGTTAAAGATTGAGTCCTGTTCAGATAATATTGTGGATGCAAAAGGGGCCACTTACTAACCTTGACAAGCTCAGGGGAGGCCTGCATGGCGGCTTTCCAGACGCAGAGACCAGAGTAGCCACACACACAGGCTGGTCTGAAGTTAGACCTCCAAACTGAAATCGAGTCATGGCAGGTAGTCATGTCCTAGGCCAGGATCTTCCCTGAAAAATGTCAACCTTTACCTCAACCGAGGCTGTCTACTGTCTTTTTGCATCTAAGATAACATACCTTTGAATATCAGGGTAATTTCCTATTTCCAGACCCCTCAGGGCATCGTCTCCCACCAGAACTCTCCTACCAGGAGACCACAGACCTCCTCATTGTTATTGTTGTTGTGTTAATTGTTAACTGTTGACTATCTTATACCACCAATGTAAAATAGGTATGTATCTATTCCTTTTACTTTTTATCCAGTCCCAGAGATTTCCACCACTTTACTTTCTCCCACCTCCCTAATCTATCACCAGTGGATTTCAGGTAACCCCTTACACATCCTCCTTTGATTGTAATGTATAAAATCAGGTGCAAAACTGCCATTTGCCAGAGCATTTTCTCCATCAGTTGAGATTTTGCTTCCTGGCAATTGTTGTCAGTTTGGCTCAAATAAACTCATACAAATTGTTATAGGTTTGGACATTTCTTACATTGACAATACTATCTAGGGGGAATAACATAACATTTGCCATGTAGCCTCTTCTAAGTTCAGTGGTATTAAGTACAATTACCTTGCTGTGTAACCGTCACCACCATCCATCTCCAAAATTTCTTCAACATCCCACTCTGAAACTCTGTACATGGTAGACAATAACTTCCCATTCTTTCCTCCCCCCAGCCCTGGTAACTTCTATTCTTTGCCTATTCTAGGTACCCCCTGTAAGTGGAATCATGCAATATTTGTCCTTTTGAGTCTGGCTTATTTCATTTAGCAACATTTTCAAGATTCATCCACATTGTAGCATGTATGAGAATTTCCTTCCATTTTAAGGCTGAACAATATTCCCTGTACATATATACCACATTCCGTTCATCCATTGGAATGGATGGTTTACCCATCCATCCACTGATGGACATTTAGGTTGTTTCTTCAGCTACTATGAATCACATTGCTATGGACATTGGTGTAGAAATATCTGTTTGAGTCCTTGCTTTCAGTTCTATTGGGTATATTTCTAGGAGTGGAACAAGGCAGAACTTTTAAGCCCTCATTTCCTGCTCCATGTTTTTGGTTACTCAGAGCAAGTGCATCTCCTCTGTTCAAGCCCTAAAGAGTGAACACTTGCTCTCTTCACCTTCAATGTGCCATAAGCCTCTATCCTTCCCCCAGGCCCTTCCTCTGAATTTGACACTTCAAGATGCAGCTACAGGGGAATCTAAAACCTGACTCTAGCCACTATATGCCTACCCCAAGGGGTACTACTTTGGGATCTGGCAAGTTAAGGTGAGCTAAGGTAAGTGTAGCTGAGGGTACATTATAAATGGAAATTTAATAGAAAAGTGTCATGTAGACAGTTACACTTTATAGAGTTCAGCCTCAATTCGATGTTTGATAAATTACTATCTGCTGGGTCTTTTTAAAATACAATAAGTGAATGAGACAAGCACTTTATTTTCAAGCAGCTCACATGGTAGCATAGGGTGCATACATAACAGTAAGCAATGAGTCACTATACAACAGTGCTGGTAGTAGTCATTTGTGTATTCTACATCCATCAGGCACTTACCAAGTGAGCACTGCTCTAGGCCCTGGACACACATCACCAAATGAGACAAAGTCCCTGCTCTCCTGAAGCAGATCTTCTAGCGGGGGCAACTAAACAATAAACAAGAAATACACAGTGTACTGGCTGTGTAGTTCATTACAGAGAAAAATAACACAAGGTAAAGGATGGAGTGAGTGTGTGTATGTTGTTTCAGGTAGGTGGACCAGAGCAGGCCTCTCCGAGTCAGGGGTACTGAGCAGAGATCTGAATAAAGGGAGGGAGAGAGTCAAGGGGAAGCATGGGTGATAAGAGGGCCAGATGGAGGAATCATGGCATCTATGGTAATATTATATTCCTGAGGTTGATAAAGACCTTTGGGACTTTAAGTGATGGGACAAATGAATCTGATGCTCTGTGATTTTTAGGTATACAACTCTATGGCACCATACAATTATTTTTTTTATTTAAATACCCAAAGACTTAGCTGCAAAAGACACTTGCATTTTAAAATGAATAAATATTTCAAAATGATAAAGAGTCAGGGCTTGGAATCTCTCTCTCCCAGTCTCTCTTGCACACACATGCACACACACACGCACATGCACGTTACGATGGCTTCTGGGCATGAGAGAGACGTGAGGCAGCGTGGTGTGATAGCCCTTCTCTATCCTTTCTCCTTCCTTCTCCCATTATGACTCCTCATTCTGTCCTTGTCATTAGTTATGAAAAGAGTGTGATTAAGCCCTGGCTGGTGAAGCTCAGTGGATTGAGCGCGGGCCTGCGAGCCAAACAACTACGGTTCGATTCCCAGTCAGGGCACATGCCTGGGCTGCTGGCCAGTTCCCAGCAGGGGACACATGAGAGACAACCATGCATTGATGTTTCTCTCCCTTTCTCCTTCCCTTCCCCTCTAAAGATAAATAAATAAATAAATAATAATAATAAAAAAGAAAATAGTTTGATTAAATCAATTGATTAAATAGTACATAAAATCTAGAGCATTTTAAACCAATTTAGGTTTTTTTAAAGAAGCATTTAACAAGAATATTTTTAGTAAGCCAATGAAAGGCATCTCTAGCTTTGAAATTTCAGGGAGAGTGGCAAGGCATATGAACATTTTCCTGGTATCAGAAACTTTTGGGCAAATGGGAAAAAATCACAACATGTAGGTCCTTAATGTGCACTCTTATTTTTATAGTACAAGGGTGTGTGTGTGAGAGAGGGAAAACTGAAGACACAGTCCTGACAGTGCTCACCTCAAGCAAAGCAATCTATGAGCAGGGAGGGAAGGTAGCAGACATTGTAGGATAAGTGCAGGTGGATGGTACCAAACCTCGTTTCTAGTTGTGCCCATGAGGAAGGGACCAGAGATGCTGGAAGATCAGAAAAGGCTCTGGGGAGGGCACATGTGATCTGATGCTTTAGGGGCAGATTGGGGAGCGGGGGGATGAAGGGAGCAATGTCCTAGAAGGAGACAGTGGCCTGAGCCAAGATGCCATGTGGGATGTGCAGTTAATATCTAAATAATGGAGAGGGGTCCCAACGGAATGGTGCAGAGGGTTGGCTTGGAGATTGTAGGGATAACTTTGGAAAGATCAATGGAAAGCCAAGAAGAAAAAGAAAGCTTGTGCTTTTCTTCTTTTATAAATTGCTTTCTGACTCAATTGATCAGGTTATAGGGAGAATGAACCCTTGACACCCTCGTGTCTGCTGTTAGTGGGGCAACCATAGATCTCAAGATGCTCCATGTAAACAAAAACGTTATCTACTAAGAGCTGCACTTTTATTTTGGTGTGTAAGCTCATTGTGAAAAGTTTAAGCATACAGAAGGGTAAGAACCAATGTAACATTCCTCCCAGGGCCCACCAGCCCCTCTACCTTTATACCATTCCTTACAGGTAACTATTGTTTAATCTTCTTGCTTAGCCTACCTGTTATCATTCTTTCAGTCAACAAATATTTATTGAATGCCTATTATGGACACTGGGGACACTGGGGACACTGGGGACACAACAGTGACCAAATGGCCCTTTCAAGGAGCTTATAGTTTAAGGGGAGGAAATAGTAAACAGCAAGCATATTTAAAATATTTTTCCCAAGTGGGATTTTTCTATATTTATTCTTCTGCAATTTCACTTTTCACTTGACAATATATCTTGGACATCTTCCCAAGTCAGTCTGAAGAGTCCTACTTCCTTCATTGATGATAACTAATATTGACTGAGCCTCCACTGTGGTCCAGGTACTGCCTCAGTCACAGTAGTCCTCTGTGGTAAGTACTGTAATTGTCACCTTTTTACAGATGAGGGATCAAGGCCCAGAGAAGTTTGGGGAGTTGCTCAGAGTCGCCTGGTCATCTCTGCTGGGGCCAGTTCTGAGCCAGATGATCTGATTCTTCACTCCAGTTCTACTCCCTCTTGCTGGCTGCACAGCACTCCTCTGTACAGATGTGCCTCACCTTCTTTAGCTCGTCCCCTGTATTTAAGCCATTTTTAATTGTTTGCTATCACAGACAGTGCTATAATTAACTTTTTTATGGATATATTTGCATGTTTGTGGTCATCTGTAAGGTAAATTCCTAAGAGATGGAAACACACATTTCTCTATTTAAAGGCACTGTTTAGTTTCTCTTGAAAAATATTTTATCAGTTTCTATTCCCACTAACAGTGTAGACAAAGATACTGATCTGCTTATATCTTCTTCAACAAAGGAAATTGCTAAACTTAAAGTAGTTGCTAATATGATAAATTAAAAAAAAAAGTACAGAGCCTATACCTAATTTGTTTAATTTAAGATTTTTTCATTTTAAATATTTTAAAGAAACAATTGTTTCGTTACATAGGCTGTTCTTGGTGCTTTATATCATCCAAGGAACCAAGTTGTCATTCTTGTTTCATGAATCTGCAGTTTCTTGTGACTGTGAACTCTTGGTAGAGAAAGGCCATCCTTTCTCTCTGATTTGGCACTGTGGACAACTGAGGGCTCAGTGCCAGAATATTCTGGAATAGCGGAGCTGACAAAGCACAGGGGCTCATCTTGCTCTGGTGATACAGACATGATTAAAACACATTGATTTTGGTACTTAACTGTAAATCTGAGGCAACATCTGGAAAATCCACAAATGGCTTTAGACAAGTTTATTTATTTTTGTTTTTTCTTTTTTTATTGTTGTACAAGTACAGTTGTCTCCATTTTTACCCTACCACAGCCCCTGCCCCACCCATTCCTGCCTCCCATCCTTGAACCTACCCCCTTTGGTTTGTCCATGTGTCCTTTGTACATGTTCCTTGATGGACCCTCCCCAATTTCCCCCCATTATCCCTCTCCCCCTCCCCTCTGGTTACTGTCAGTTTGTTCTTTATTTCAATGTCTCTGGTTATATTTAGCTTGCTTGTTTGTTTTGTTGTTTAGGTTCCTGTTAAAGGTGAGATCATATGATATTTGTCTTTCACCACCTGGCTTATTTCACTCGGCATAATGCTCTCCAGTTCCATCCATACTGTTGCATAGGGTAGGAGTTCCTTCTTTCTTCCTGCTGCATAGTATTCCATTGTGTAAATGTACCATAGTTTTTTTATCCACTCACTTACTGATGGGCATCTAGGTTGCTTCCAACACTTGGCTATTGTAAATTGTGCTGCTATAAATATTGAGGTGCATAGGTTCTTTTGGATTGGTGTTTCAGAGCTCTTAGGGTATAATCCCAGTAGTGGAATTGCTGAGTAAAAAGGCAGTTTCGTTTTTAGTTTTCTGAGGAAATTCCATGCTGTCTTCCACAGTGGCTGTACCAGTCTTCATTCCCACCAATAGTGTACTAGGGTTCCCTTTTCTCCACAACCTCGCCAGCACTTGTTGTTTGTTGATTTGTTTATGATGGCCATTCTCACTGGTGTGAAGGAAGAAATCAAAAAGTTGCTGGAAAAAAATGAAAATGAACACACAACAGTCCAAAACCTATGAGACACAGCAAAGGCAGTCCTGAGAGGGAAGTTCATAGCGATACAGGCCTACCTAAAAAAGATAGAAACATTTCAAATAAACAACCTAATCCTACATCTAGAAGAACTGGAGAAACAACAAACAAAGCCCAGAGCGAATAGAAGGAAGGAAATAACCAAGATCAGAGCAAAATTAAACCACTTAGAGACTAAAAGAAAAATTCAAATGATCAGTAAATCCAGGAGCTGGTTCTTTGAAAAGATAAACAAAATTGACAAGCCTTTACGAAGATTCATCAAGAAAAAAAGAGGACCCAAATAAATCAAATCAGCAATGAAAGAAGAGAGATTACAACTGATA
Source organism: Carollia perspicillata (assembly GCA_004027735.1). Lineage (NCBI taxonomy): Eukaryota > Metazoa > Chordata > Mammalia > Chiroptera > Phyllostomidae > Carollia > Carollia perspicillata. The sequence continues at coordinate 25,608 of PVKM010001521.1, forward strand.
CCACAGAAATACAAAGGATTGTAAGACATTACTACAAACAACCATATGCCAAGAAATTTGAAAACTTGGGTGAATGAAAAATTTCTAGAAAAATATAACCCCCCAAAACTGAATGAAGAAGAAGCAGAAAGCCTGTATAGACCTATAATAGTTAGTGAAACTGAAGCAGTAATTAAAAAACTCCTAGCATACAAAAGCCCTGGGTTGGATAGTTCCACAGAACTTTACAAAACATTTAAGAAAGAGTTAACCCCTATCCTTCTTAGACTATTCCAAAAAATCCAAGAACAGGAAAGACTCTCAGACTCTTTTTATGAAGCCAGCATCATCCTAATTCCAAAGCTAGATAAAGACACAACAAAGAAAGAAAACTAGAGGCCAATATCACTAATGAATATAGATACTAAAATCCTCAACAAAATATTGGCAAACCACATCCGGCAATACATTAGAAAGATCAGACACCATGATCAAGTGGGATTCATTCCAGGGATGCAAGGATAGTACAATATTCGCAATCAATAAACATAATACATCACATAAACTAAAGGAAAGACAAAAATCACATGATCATATCAACAGATGTGGAAAAGCATTTGATAAGCTACAGCACCCACTTATGATAAAAACACTCAGCTTTAGACAAGTTTAAAAGGAGCTATAACCCTTTCATTGAAAAAATAGTCACAAACCAAAATATTTTGCATTCATCTAATCCCTTCTTAAGAACCAGAACTGTCGAAGCAATTCTGAACTAAAAAGTTAAATCTATATCCTATGTGCATTTGTCCTTTGGCATCCTCAGGGTTAATCGTTTGCTTCCTCTGAGCTGAATTAAGGGTGTTGGGAAATGAGTAGTGTCTTTGCTCTGCATGTTAAATGTTGCTCGAGTGTGCTTAGCTTTCATCTGCAAGAGAGTCTGAACTTGCCTTGTAATGATTAGAAAAACACACAAAGAAATTATTGCTGATTCCTTCTCGTCTGGGAAAAACAGGTGGGAGCTCCCAAGATGTTTGCTTATCTCCCTCAGCCAAGGGCTGACGAAAATTTGGTAAGCAGGAGTAGTAGCTGGTCACTCCTTCCGCTGTCCTCGTCCATCCTTCTGAACTCTTGGTTCCCTCAGAGGAAGCCATCCTCCTGAAATCAGTCTTTAGGGAGCTTCCTTTTGTTTCTCCAAGATTAACCAGTTCTGCCCTGGTGGCAGCAACAGGCAACTACCGAAGGAAAGACTCTTCTGGGCTTTTGGTATTTTTTTCCAAGGAGCGTTTTTCTCCCCCAATCCCTCACTGGTAGTGAAACTGCTTTCCTACAGTCTTCTTTTTCTAACGAGGTGCTGATTCCGATCTGCCACTTAGGAGCTTCAGGTAGTGGTAAGTGGTCAAGAGTGTTTTTCCCGGAGGTGATCTCAGGTTTTCAAGAATGTCCCCTAGGGACCCAGCTTGTTTTCTGTGTGATTACTAAAGCTTTTGGAATAGCCTTGCTTTTCTCTCTGATATGGTCATGGAATGAGTACCTGTTTGATCTTCTTGCACTGCTGGGAAAGCTCCCCTCCGGGGGACAGAGGTAAGTCCAGGCTGTGGTGAGTCCAGTCGGTGGGGAGCTCTCGTGGGCTGGTGAGCCTGAGCGGGGTGTTAGCGCTGTGCTGTGTGGGGCCTTCTCTTTCTCTTTGCCAGGTTACTGTTTTATCTTCTGTGTGGTTCAGGCTTAGCAAACAATCGTTGTTATTCTCCTCTCCTTAAAAAATAATTTTGGGGAAAAGTTAGTTGGGTTTGGGAAATAGAACATTTCCTTTGAAGTTGAAAAAAATTTTAAATCCTGTTATCATCACCTATGAAATGACAGTTGGGAGTGCCGTTAATGTCTATTTTTTCTTGGTTTGTGGGTATTTGTCACTTCCTTTGGTAGGAATTGGTTTTAGTTGTTTTTCTAGGGGTTTTGTATCTAGTGCACCTATTCGAGGTGTTGTTTATCCTGTGGTCAGTTCATGCTTTGGACATAACAGCTTGCCACCAAGTGAGGCTCGAGGCGTAAGTTTTCAGTGCTGAGGTTGGTCAGAACAGAAAACATTGATTCTTCTAGCTGTCTTGTTGCTAGACGTGAGGGAATCTCAGATCCCTGGTTAACAATGAGCTGTTGTGAAGAAAAATGAAAAAGGCAAGAAACATTAATTGGGGGCTGAAGTATTAGAAAGAGAATGAGGGAATACAGTAATTATCACCTGTGTGGCCCCAACACCTGTGCCCATGGGTGTTGCTTCCTGTTAGTGGCTTTATTGCAACATGTAAATTCAGAGTAATTTTTAACTTACATTTATTTAACGTGTGCCTTTATAACATTCCATGAGGCGTGCCTCAGTAAAAAGAAGGGGACAAGTGATTTTTTTTGTGCCTCTGGCAGATTTATTTTTTTGCACAGGAGGATTTTATTTTGTTTTTACACAGTTGACTAGGAATTTTCATTTAGACTTAACATATCCTTTCAAAGTAAAGTGGAAATTGTAGCTCTCCTCGACATGAAACTTCTTTTTTAATGTTTATTTTTATTGTTTCCTCTTCATGAATGTATGCATTCTAAATACTTGCATGGCATCTACAAGAATTAGATGCTACAGGTTTTTTTTTTCAGATTTCTCATGAAAAATAGGAAATGGTGATCTCCAAATGTTACACATTTATATAGCACATGCCTGAAGTCTAATTTCTTAGCAATATTACACATTTTTAAAGTATTAACAAATAAATTTCTGAGTGTAAATGTTATCGATGACTGTGTTTTTGGAAACGCATTCCTTCCCTAATTTGAAGCCCCCTTTCTTTCTTCCCTCCTTTTCTATACTCTGCTCCAGGTTGTTGAGCACCTGCCCTTTGCCAGGCTCTGGGATGGAGCTGGAGGATGAGGACGCAGTTGGGAAAGCCACAGCATTTCATTTCAGTGTGTCCTTCCATGACCTTTCTTTCGAGGTGGAGTGTCCTCTAGGACTCTGTTCTCGTCCTTCTATTGACTCATCCTCACTCTCTGTCCTCTCCTCACCTCTCTTTATTCTGGTTCTTCCTGAGTGAGATCATTCATTCCCCATGACTTCAGCATTTCCTTATATGCTGATTCCAAGTCTACAAATCTGTGTTTTCTCTTTAGTGCTGAGAATATTTTCAACAATCAAGAGGCCCTGCAAGCCTAGTGTTTTGAAACTGAACTTCTTCTCCTACCCCAATTCCTGTTCTTGTTCCTACAGCTTCCCCTCCTTCTCCCTTCGCTGCTCTGTTTGTCATTGTAGATAATGTCACCTCTATTCCTTCATTGTCCCAAGTGAAAAACTTGAAAGTCACCCCAGATTACTCCTTGTTCTGTACTCTAACACATGGGCCATCTATACACTGTCAATTCAACTGCAGCAACGTTGCTAGAATCCAGTTCCACTTGCCTATTGCCACTGCTCCCCCAGCTCTTTCCATGCCAGTCCAAGCTGTGACAGTGACCTTCCTAAGACCTCTGACAGCATGCGCTTGCATAGAGAGACACAAGGGAACAAAGAGAATGGACAAGGGGCCTGCATCTAATCATGTATTTTATGGAGAGACCTCTTCTGCCTTCCTGTTACCTGTAGGATCAACCACAGGCTGTTGACCATGGTGATGCTTTGGGTCACCTCATTTATCAAATGCAGATACTGGCAGTCCCAGCCTACAGAGTTTTGGTAAGGATTAAATGAGATGACATATGTCAAGTGCTTAGCATGACATCAAGTACCCAGCAGATGATAGTGATGATGATGACGATGAGGAAGATGATGACTTCTTTCAGAATCCATCTCTTTTTGCCAGCCCCACATCACACCACATTTCTCCATGCTCCTTGCAATCTGGTTGCCATGGCTTTCACTGCTCCCCAGACCTTCTCTTGTCTTTCACAACACTCGATCTTTGCACACATTGCTCCTTTTGCCTGTTCTTACCTTGTTTTATTGAGCAAACTCTTCTTTTTCTTTCAAAAGGATTCAACTTGGAATCACCATCTGTGAAGTCTTAGCTGACTCTGCAAAGCAGGCTTGGTGACTCCCTTCCCTCCGACTCCACAGTTCTCAGTTCCCCCTTTTATCGTAGCCCTGCCCTTGTCATTCTAATGATTCTTCCATGCATTTGTGTCTTGTCTTCTCCAGACAAGGCTTTTGAAGGACAGAGATGGAGCCTAATCCTCCTTACCTCCCTCTACCCAGCCCAGGTTTGACATAGAATAGGCACCTGATAAGTGTTTGATGACTGAACATCAGTAGGGATGGCTCTCAAACTTGACAGGAGGTTTTCTACTTGTGGAGAGTTAAAAGCTGCACTTCATAGTAAGAGCATTCTTCTTTGAGTATTAGCTTTTTAGCAGGAGTTACAGTGCCATTTCTTTATAGGCATGGCCTGAATTAGACTGCTGAATGATCCTTTGAGTTGCCCTGATTGTCCCTGTTTACAGATGAAAGAACCAGGGCTTAGAAGGGAGGGGAACTTGCTAGAGGTTACAGAGCTACAAGACCAAACCCAGCCCCCTGACTCTACTGCTGATGCATTAACAGGGAAGTGAGAAGAGGAAGGAAGAGGACCAAGTCAGGGGAGGCCTAACTGGGAGAGAAAGGCAGCATGAGGTGGAGGGTGAAAATGCACAAGGCAGGCAGTGCGAGCAGGCTAGGGAAGGAGGCAAAAGGAAAGAGAAGAGGAAACTAGGAGACTAAGTTGGAAAATAAACAGGGGATAAACAAGAGGAGGAAGGGAAGCAGAGTTCCCACTGTTTTAGAATTTTGTGGCTGGGTAACAGCTGCATGCCTAACAGAATATAAACAGACTTCAGTGTTGACATGACAGCTCACAGCAAAATCAATCTGATATCTATTATATGAGAAATAGAGTAATTTATTGTTGAGGCATGGTAGTTAGATATAATTGCCAAGCGGTTTATAAATTTGGCCATACTAACCATCACTTTTATAAACATGCATATATACACACAGACTGGCTTAAATTTTTTACTTCTATTTTTGCCCAATGTCTACAGTCTGTAAGCACTGTGGCTCTTGGGCGCTGTCACTGACACCACGTATGATTAAAACATTATCTACACCTTCCACCCTTGCATCACACTCAAAGCTGAACACTTGCCGGACAGAGGCTGGGGCTGATTCCTTATCTCTCTTCTCTTCGGTCTTACCTTCCAAGGCTGAGATTTCCCTGCCACACCAAGCTCTCCCTTCCCTGGGGTCTTAGAGTTGTGCTTCAGCACCCTCGGCCCTCAGGGGCCTGGCGCTGGGGAACCCTGGGTATATTCTTGGGCTGGCAGGCATGTGCCAGTAGATACGACTGCAAGGTCACAGTGGTTAGGGGTGGGAGGACTCCATGAGACTTTGCTTTTCAGCCTCTGGGCACCTAGGGCCAGTGGGAGGAAAGGGCAGGGGCAGGACCAGAGAAGATGGAGGGCATCACGAGGAGAGAAGAGGCTGGTTCCCTAATCCTGCCATGGCAGCTTCCCAACCTCAGACCCCGCTATTGCTGAAGCAGGTGGGCTTTTCAAGGGTCACCTAAACTCACCTTGGTGCTGGCCGCCCAGAAAGCCCCCCTCTTTTCTGCTGTTGTTTGGGTCAGTCCTCGGAGAGGGGTGTTGGGTTGGAAAGCAAGTGCTGTAGTGAGATACATGAAGGGAAGTTGGGGAAAGAGGGAAAGGAAACAGATTGGAAGAGGAAACAAGGTAGGGAGTAGGAAAAACAGACTGGGGAGGAGGAAGACAGGGGAGGGAACACTTTTAAAGAGTGAACTGTATATACATGTGTATTTAACCTCACAAAACCTCTGGGAGGAAGGCATTATTATCTCTATTTTATAGATTCGGAGACTGAGTCTTAGGAAGGGAGAAGTGACTCAGCCAAAGGAACACTAGATAGAAAACAACTGAGCTGGGACTGGAATCCTGTTATCCTAAAAGTCTCTCCTGTATAATATAATGTCTCCAGAGGGCAAGAGAAAGCAGAGTTGGGGAAAGAGAAAGGCAAGTAGAACTGAAGCTAGATGGGTCCCTTTTTCCCTCGGCCCATCTTGTCCCTGAGTCCTGAGAACTACAGAGAAACCACTATTCAAAGGAAGTAAAGGATTCCTCTCAGTGGGGACACTGCAGTTCTTCCAGAGACCCTGAGATGAAGCCCGGCAGGGAGGGGCTCATCTGACTTCACAGAGAGTCTGCCCCATGCTGCTCTCGGGTCCTCTGTTTCGACTGCTCCCCAACTGCCCTGGCCCCTTCCTTTTCCCATCTCCTCCAATTCCTTTGCCTTTCTGTCACTGAACCTCGTAGGTTCAATATTTTCCCTTCCACTAGTTCTGCTTCCTCAGTTTATCCCCATGGCTCTGTCTGCCTACTGTAAACACATCTTCTCTTTAAAGTCTTATTACTTCTTTACACTGATCTCCCTTATTTTACTGCAGAATGTCTTGAGGGAGTTACATTCATTGTTCTCATCTTAACATTTATGTAGAGACTGTGACAAAGAATGTTCGAAGGGTGGCCTTAAAGATAAGTAATATAATACACTTTCATTGTGTGACCCTTCCATCCCCAGCAGCCCCTTGGGGAAGGTTCTGAGGTTTACAGAGCTCATTTGCTCTGATTCAATGATAAGTTAGTGGAAAAAACAGGAATCCAAGATCAGGCTGTTTGACTGTAAAGGACAAGCTTCCAGTCACCACATCCTGCTGCCCCTTGAGCAGGTCAGTAGGCTCTCCTTTTGGAAGCCTCTTGGTGAGTTTACTATGGCCAGAGTGGGTTATTTGTCCTGTAGACTTTGGACCACACTTCAGTAACATACCCAAACCAGATAGATCTGTCTTTTCTGGGGCAGATTAATATAAGCTCAGGAAACTGATGACGCATAATAAAAATAACAATGTATTAATTTAAAATATATAATGTAAGGAGCATCAGCATATTCACTTCAGCATGCAGGACCACTGCATTCTTTCCCTGTAGACAGACTTCTGTGGGAAAGCAAGTTATTATCAGCAGGTTGCCTGGTGATCATGGAATTGGAATAGGAGGAATCAACAATCAATAACTTGATTGTTGAATGGCTTCAAATCATTGGCGGGCATCCCCATTTTAATTGTTTGCTTACAGCATTGAATTGTCTGGGAGTACCCATTTTCACTCAAAGTAGGGACCTCCCTGTGGAATCACAATATAGCGAGGATGCCCTCTTCTGCTGCTTCAACTTGGGCGTCTTGTGATCACTGCCAATGTCAAGGTGCCTGAAAGCAATTCCTTATTTTCTCTGAACAAGCTGGAGCCATTTTTTTCCCATTAGAAGAATTATTTTCTGTGACCAAGAGTCAAAACCTGAACTTGAAATGTAAAAAAAATAAAAATTTTTCATGCAAGTGTAACTTTTAATCTTCTTTTAAAAAAGGACGCAGTGCATTTTTAAATGTACTAATAACTGTAAAGCTTATAGTTATTATTTTTTAGCTACTCCTTTCTCTTCTTACTTTCCCCATACCCCTATTTCTTATAAACCGCCGAAGACTTTCACACAAGGAAACTACCACTTTAATTCCAAACATAAGATGAACTCAAGGGTGAGATACGACCTGGACAGCAGCTTTCCTTTTTCGTTTCCTCTGCTTCGGGGTGATTCCAAAAAAGAAGGGATGTATCCATGTAAATATTGTTTGCTTCAACACTTGTGAATGGTTGGATCTCAAAATCCTCAATTCCTATTTCTAGAGCTAGATTGCACGTTGGTAAACCCTTTCTCTTACCTGGTTTTGTTTACTCTGTTCCCTTAGACCTTCACTGATCCAAAAGCTCCACAAAAAATGACTTTTTGTTTACTCCAACATCCTTTAGAGGTGAAGCAAGTGCCAGCTGGAGTATTTTGGTGAGTTGATAAATGTGCAAGAATGGAAGTCCTATATTTTACGTCCTCTAAGTGAAACTAGAATCAGCCACATTAGTCATGACTCTCCCCTGAATATGCCCGAACTGCTGTGTCCCAAGGAAAGGTTGGGATTGGAGGAAGCACAGCTCTGGATGGCAATTCTTAATTTTTGTTGTAACTTTACGTCTCAGAGAAACAGTTGAATGAGATCATTAACAAGAGATAACTTTTATAAATCTTATAGAAATATTTTTAAATTCATACAACAGTATTATCACTCTGGATTAATTATGGAGTAGAGAATATTTTGTACAAAAGCAAAAATGGCTAAAATTTTAAAAATTGATTTTTTCAATGTCTTTATAAGAAAAGTTTTCAAAGATACTTCGAAAATGGTATTAGAGAAAGTAAAAGCAATGAAATAACTGTATGACTTAAAGGTAATTTTAGGAAGAATATGATATGGCTTTATGTTTGTTTATCTAGGGGCTGTTAGAATGAGACGTTTTTATAAGAGGATCTAATATAAGAGAGGGGAAGAGTTACATGGATAGTTTCTCCTTAATTACCTTTAGGTTATGCAAATATGTTTGGGTTCATCTTTTATACTGGTTGTCTGTTGGTACTATCCCTCAAAGCAATCTAGCAAACCAATAAGGAGAAAGAATAAGTTGGCCAGTGGCCAGTACTCTTATTAACTTCCTGAGAGAATGAACTTTTTTCTGCCTACATTTTCATCCCCACCTGTCAGAGTGTAGATTCCCTTTTGCCATCTTGCTTAAAGAATCGCTTTCCTTCACTTGCTCCAGGGACTCTGAGTCCATGAAAACAGAACCTGTTCACTTAGTCCCCAGAGAGAGTTTTCAAGCCCTAACAAGTTGGCTTAGAACTTGCTGATGAGCCTTAATCTTCTGGCCAGATGGGGCCCCCAGATCCAGATGTCATTGTCAGAGGATCCGTTCATCCCTCTCCCTGTTGCCATTTTTATCTGTTGCTGTGACCTTTTTGTTAAAAATTTTGGAACACAGCGAGCCCTTCATGGACAAAAACACACTTTTGTCCATATTATTTCTTTTTTTTTAAATATTTTATTTATTTATTTTTAGAGAGATGGGAAGAGAAGGAGAAAGAGTAGGAGAGAAACATCAATGTGTGGTTGCTTCTCATGTGTCCCCCACTGGGGACCTGGCCTGCAACCCAGGCATGTGCCCTGACTGGGAATCGAACCAGCAACCCTTTGCTTCACAGGCCCATGCTCAATCCACTGAGCCACACCAGCCAGGGCTTGTCCATATTATTTCTCATAGGAAGTCTTCACCTTAAAAAATCCTTCCTCTGTATCTTCTTTTATAGTCCGAGCCCTCTCCTCTTGTCTTCCTCCCCCACAATTTGCTCATTTCTCCCTTTGTTCTTGTACTCTTCAATTTATCAGCAACACTCTTCCTATAGTTAACCAACTATTGCTCATCATCCTTTGAGATTATTCCTAGGGTGGATATGGGGGTGCACAAGAGGATGTGGGCCAGCCAGAGGGAGGGAGCAGCCCAGAAAGCCATGATGACCCCTAGCCTGGGACGATCTAAGACGTTTTGGCACTTGGGTCTGGGGTCTGGGAAGGGATAGTTGCTAAAAGGGAAGTGCCTTTTAGCATTGGGAAGCCCTTGTTCCATTCCTCTTAGAGACTGAGGATATCAGTTAAGTTTTTCATTTAGCAAATGTTTACTGAGCATGTCTATAGGCCAGATAGTGGAGATACAACTACGGGCCAGACGGATGAGGTCTCTGCCCTACTGGAGTTTGTGGGCTAATGGGGAAACAGCCAATGTGATAGGGATATATGTTCTAGGGTTATAGGGGCTCTGAAATGGGAAGCTCTGGATTCTGTGCGAGCAGATAGGGGATGGTCCTGTCTCTGGTTTGGGGGACTAGGAAGGCCTTTTAGAGGAAGCGGTGCATAAGTTGGATTGGAACATGAATAAGAGGTAGTCCGGTGAAAGGGTTGGAGATGGAGTTAGATGGTAATAGGCAGAAGGAAAAACAAGTGTGAAGGCCCTCAAACAGAAAGAAGTATAGACATGAGAGGGTGCGGGGAGGAGTAAGGGCAGTGAGGAGCGTGATCAGCAGTCAGGCTAGAAAGACGAGCAGGGACCAGGTTGCAGAGGGTCCAAAAAATAATGTTAGAATTTGATCTTTTTTCCTAAGGCTAATGGGAGGTGCACTATGCCCCACTGGAGTGTTTTAAGCCGAGGTGTGACGTGATGCTGTTTACCTTTTATAAGGATGACTCTGGCTTCACTGTGGACCCTGGTCTACAGGTGGCCAAGGCTGGAGCAAGGAAACCTGCTAAGAGGAATGCAAGGGAAAAGCCATCACTGGTCGCAGGCACATCCCAGAGGCTGGGATGGGGGGAGCCGTGAAGAGGGGAAGGAGGGCTTGTCTTGGGCAGCCTTGGTGGTGGTTGGTAGAAGATGTGGGAGAAGGAACAAAAGAGTTATATATCTGAGGACCTGTCCCTGCTTCTAGCAGCACCTGGCAGCAGTATCCCCATCTTCTTGCTCAGATTTATCGGTTTTAGTAATTGGTCCCTAGAAAAGCAGGGGTTCCACAAAGTGTCAGTGTCATGGCCCTGTTTGCCAGGCATACCCCAAGGGTGGCTGTGCTCTCAGCAGGCTGTTGTTTTTCCCGAGTGGTGAATGGGAACTTGTGGATCTGGGGGCGCGACCAGGAGAATTACCGATGGTTTCCGGCTTTTTCGACTCTGAAAGATTTCTAGTGCAGCAACGGGTGTTGATAAACTTTCCTGCCTCCTCTTGTCTTGTGACTAGTATGCCATAAGCATTGCTCTTCCTCTTTTCTAGTCTCCATATGACTGACCAGCCTCTTTAGGAACGTTTATGGCATTCTGCCACACCCCTTTGTGTAGGCAGCACACAAGTCATTTCCCTTCCCGACGGAAACAGCATGCACTCGGTACCTCTGCTTACATTGCCAAGGATTTGCTAAGATGCCCGAGTTCATTTCCATGGTCTGTGATGTTCTAAATCATTTGTCTGCTTTAAAAAATCA
>PVKM010001521.1:36670-76473 GCA_004027735.1 Carollia perspicillata
TTCTTCTTCTTCTTCTTCTTCTTCTTCTTCTTCTTCTTCTTCTTCTTCTTCTTCTTCTTCTTCTTCTTCTTCTTCTTCTTCTTCTTCTTCTTCTTCTTCTTCTTCTTCTTCTTCTTCTTCTTCTTCTTCTTCTTCTTCTTCTTTTTTGTAATTACCTGTAGAAGATGATACACATGAGAATAAATTGAGGAAGATTTTTGAATTGTATTTTGTTTCTCTAGAGCCTGGTCAGTAGTTTCCTGCCACAGGTAACTCCCACGGTTCAGCAGTGGTTTCTAGCTCCAGCTGTGGGAAGGAATCACCTGTAGCTCTTGAAGAGAAGACAGATGCTTATGTAAATGCCTAATCACCATGTTGTGCACCTGAAACTAATATCATATGTCAACTGTAACTGCAAAATAAAAAGGCAGAATCTGGAGCTTCACTCCTGAATATTCTGACTCATAGGGTTTGGGATGTATTAGAAAACGTGGCTCAATGAATGCCCAATTGCATGGCGCACTTGTGCTTACCTTCCGCTTGTCTATGTAGCCTTTATAAAATTATTCTTATCTAGTCAGATTTAAGCCAGATACATGAAATCTGTTATTCCTATGGTGCCAATGGCTTCTTAGTCGTCTAGATTTGACTGGGAAGAAAGTTAAAAGATGGGAATTTATGGTTAATGAGCAATTTTCAAATACTAACGTTGTATATTTTTTGTTTGCTTGTTTTGTTTTCTTGTGTAGGCCAACTGTTGTGGCCTGGTGAAAAATCACCAGTGCAGTAATGTTCTGCAGTAAAAAGAAACCACTGGGTAAGTGTTGGGTTCTTCAGATTGTACAAAGTAAATATGATTTTTAAATGAAATGAAATTTTATTTTGTGGAGGAGTACTAAAAACAATGTACAGACCATTTCTATCACCCAGGAGTGCCCGATGCCCCTTCCTGCTCATTCTCGCCGCACTCCACACAGTCTTCTGATTTCTGTCTGCTCGGCTCCGCCTGTTTTGTAAACGGACATAAATGAAATAATACAGCACGTAGTCTTGTGTCTTGCTTCTTTTACTCAGTGTAAGGCTTATTGACATACATCCATATAGTTGCAAGTGTCAATAGTTTGTCCTTTATTTTTTCTTTTAAAGCAATATTACATTGTCTGAATATACCAATATTTAACACTAAGACCACACAGTTAGAAGTGGTTTTGGTTCATGATGGCAGGAAACACTTTTTTTTGTTGTTGGGTAATTAGTCTAGCTGAACAGCTTTAATAGTATTTCACTTTCTTTAATATAGCATCTCAGCCAGATTGTACTGATGTTCTTTTTTGCTTCTAGTTAGTCAGTGACAGGTCATCATGCAATTTTTCTTTAATGCATGTGTATTCAATTAATCACTGCTATTGTCTTTATATCTGACCATGGACTTTTTAGGGACTAAAGGCTGGATTAGAGTTTATCACATGCACTGTTCCTCCATCTAATAACATCTCTGACAGGTGCAGTCCATTCCCGTTTTGGGCTGCATAATGAGCTGAAATCTGTCTCAGTGTAGTTCCTACCCGGAGGTCATTAGTTGTACCCTCTGGGGCAATATTTTCGTATTCCCAATGCCAATCTAAGTGTTTAAAATAGCTGTCATCATTTTTTCTTTTTCAAATGAAATGATTTATTTATATCAAATCACTAGAATAATCTTAATAGCGTGAACATTAGGTTAACTAGCTTTAACCGGACAAGTTTCGAATAAGGTTTATTGTTGCAGGGTTTGATATGTTTTGGTGACATAGCTGAGTCTGATTGGGCACTGACTTGCACAGGAAGCGGAGGCCAGCCCCTTCCTCTTGGACTTGTGATAATGGCCACATGACTTGAGGGACTGACATCTGTGTCTATCATTTGCATCATCATAATTGGGAATAATGCATCTTTAGGTTATATCAGTTCCTGTAGAGCTGGTAATAAACTGGAGAGTTTTCATAACCTAAAATATCCCTTTGTTTATACAGGCAGTCAACAAAGGTTTCTGAGCCAAATGTTGTTTTAAACATTTTTGTGTGCCCCTAAAAATTCTGTGGACACCAGGCACTGTGTCTACTGTGCCTACAAATGAGGCAGTTCTTTGGTTGAAGTTTATGTACCTGTTTCTCAGGCATTTCTTGAGCACACACTATTTAGTGGGTGCTGGGTTGGTCCTGCAGTAGAGGGCTGGTGATAAAAAAGATGAATAAGCCGTGGCTGGTGTAGCTCAGTGAATTGAGCACGGGCCTGAGAAAAAAAGGGTCGCAGTTCAATTCCCAGTCAGGGCACATGCCTGGGTTGCAGGCCAGTTCCCGGTAGGGGATGCACGAGAGGCAACCATACATTGATATTTCTCTCCCTCTCTCCTTCCCTTCCCCTCTAAAGATAAATAAATAAAATCTTAAAAAAAAAGAGATGAATAAGATATGGAACCTAGCCTTACAGGTACCGTATCAATGTCTATAAAAGTCCATGCGTGTGTATTAATAGATGTGTTTAAAGAGTATTATTTCTCATTGGGTTTATCCCTTATGGAACAACAAATCCAAAAGCTGTTTCTCAAGTAGTTCCGCAGCTACACTTGTGAAAGATTCAGTTTTTGTTTGAACTTGCTTTTCGTTTACTATAGTAATTTGTGTGTAAAATTGGACCTAGTTTTTTCAAAATCATGCAACCAATTCAGTGAAGTGCCAGTTATTCCTGACCCATCAGTGACATACTTAAGGCAGTGCTGGCTTTACAAAAATCTCTCTCCTAACTTAGGAGTTAGTATTGGCTAATGGGGTCTCTTCTACATTTTAGTAACTATTGATGTCCAGAGGGGAAAGAACATGATTTTTTTTTTTTTTTGAGTATGAGAGAGGAGGATTCCAGCACCATCTAATATGAGACAAAGGGCGATGGGGGGAAATTAGAGTGGAAGAGATAATGATCTTACCTCTTGTGGCTAAAATATTTTATCTGTGCAAATGAAAAACAAACAACACAAACACATTTCTAGGCTACAAGGCTACTAATGGAAAGTACAGGGAGTTGAGCTGAAGCTTAAGCTTCACTGGCTTCATGGTAAGTCTGCCTGTAGTAGAAGTTTGAGGCTAGAGAGGTGACAGGGTGAATGTGTGAGGATCAAGCAGGGCCCAGAATGCCTTTGTAAAAACTCGCTTCTGTCTTGAGATGAAACATCACTGGACGACAGAGTAGTGCCTCCTCCCTCCATATCTCCACGTCCTAACACTTGGAACCTGCGAATATTTTACCTAACATGGGAGTAGGAACTTTGCAGATAGACTTAAGTTAAGCCCCTTGAGATGGGAAGATTTACCTCCATTATCCAGATGGGCCGTCAGGAGAGTCAGAGATGGAGTGTGACAACGGAAGCAGACAGAGGTCAGAGTGACATGGCCGTGAGCCGAGGAAGGCGGGCAGTTCTCTGGAAGCTGGAAACGGAGGGGAACAGAGTCTCCCCAAGATCCTCCAAAGGAACACAGGCCTGCTGAAACACCTTGATTTTAGCTTCGTAAAACCCATTTTTGGACTACTGACTTCTAGAATAATAAAATGATACATTTATGTTGTTTGAAGCAACTAAGTTTGTGGTGATTTGCTAGAGTAGGAGTAGGAAATGAATACATGTAAAAAAAATCACTCTGTTGCTCTACTGCAAACAGATCATAGAGATAAGGGCAAAAGCTGGGGGCCCCGAGGCAAGACTATTGCAGCAGCTGCAGGGAGAGGTGAGGTGGCTTGGACCAGAATGAGGGCACAGGAGGGGGTGAAAAGAGGGAAGATTTCCTTTCTTCCTCAAATTCTGTCTCCTTTATATCTCTTTTAATGCCTGTATTATTTGAGTGCTTCACGAATACATAAATAAAGCAAGGCTCCTATTTTTTCTTTTGGTGTTTTCACACTTGGTTCTGCTGGGGGGAAGAGCTGAGGAGGAATGGGCGATGTCTTCTTGCAAAGTCCATGTATTACCCCGTTGCAGGTGGCAGACCACTTGTACCCACTTCCTTCTTTTTCAGTGAATGACTGCAGCTCAGCTTGGATAAGGTGCTTGGGAGAACAACCTACCACAGCCCACAGTGTGTATACAGCATAAGTTCCATTCAGAGCCACCTGGGACAAGGAGGGATGCCTTTTAACCACCCATTTGAACTTGACTTTCCTTCCCTCTGGTTTTCATGACTCCCTAGGCCTCTTGTCTGCATCCCTGCTGGGCTGGTACTTGTGGGCAAGCCTACCCTTTGAAGGAGACCCCTGTTGTGTTCGTTTTTCCTTTTTTGCCTAGAATAGACCCTTGCTCAAAAGAGCTCAAGAAATATTTCTGGAATAAATAAATCACTTTGTCTTGGCTCCAGCAGATTTTATTTGCCACATGGATTCAGGGGTCTGAGACATAGAAGCAAATATGTACTAAAGAAACTTAACTTATAGCCCTGTGCATTTCAAAATGACAACCGCAAGCTTTGAAAAAACCCAGTTTCCTGTGCAACCCCTGAGGTCTCAACCAAATGAGAGACTGACTCAGGCTTCTTTCTCATGTGTCTTTCTTTTCCACCTGTTTTTTTCCCTCTCACTTTGTGACAGGTGGCTTGCTTTCCCTTGGATGGCTGAAATGTGTCTCTCATGGAAAATGAAATGCCCTGTAGCTTCTTCTAAGCTCTTGTGATCCTTAGGGTAGATCCTGTTTTCCCCCCTCTCCTTGTGAATGGGGGTGCCATAAAAAGGTAAAGCTATTTTCTAAATTTACAGGAAGTATTCTGATCCAGTCCTAGTCCATAAAAATGCAATTTTTTCCTATAGATAATAAAATGGTATAAGAATGTAGACAATAGTCTAAAACAGTAAATTTTGAAGAGGGATTTGGGAGTGTATTCTCAGCAAGGAGAGGGCAGCTATCTGGGAAGCTGCCAGATAGCTTTTCTAGGAAGGCCTCCACGGTGAAACAGAGAGAAGCCCAAAAGCAACGGAAGGCAGGAGATCACAGGGTCACAAGGTTAACTGGGAGGGGTCGTGTGATTTGAAGGACATTCCGGAGTATCGCATTCTATGAGGGGAGCCACTCCTCTCTCTCCTTGGCCTCTGGACACAGGCCCGTGCCAGTTTTCATTTCCCAGTTATCTCTGCGCAGTCTGTCTGACCATCTCCTTATATACCAGATTTCTGTCCAGATTCTTTTACAAGGGAGGTAGTTTGAAGTTTGAATTCTGATTCTACTGGCTCTTTTCTTCATTCGTAAAGTGGGGACCATAACAGCATGTACAAGATGGGATTGTTTTGAGGACTGATGAAATAATGCATGTGAAACATTTCATATAGTATCTAGCTTATAACAAATGCTCCATAAACGTTAGTTCTTCTTCTTCTTCTTGTATAGTAAGTCTTAAATCTCCCACTGCGATGTGTAGAAAGTTACATGTCAAGGGCTTATATAAACATTTTATTGATTTTACTTGTAACTTGTATAATACAATTTATGTGTTCTGAAAGAAATATAAATCAATAAAAAAGTTTACGTATCTTTGAGAAACTATAGTAAGCCACAGGAAGAATAAAGCTCCCAATAAATCAAAATTTCCAAATGTCTGGCCCTGATGAGCAAACTGTCTCACTCAAGAGGAAAATAAACCCAAGGCTTTTATTATTTGTATAAATCCCCTAACTCTGTTTCCAAGCTTTTTTTGGTGAGGACAAGAATAAAAAAAACTGTAGTAAGATTTTTGTTTTGCCTTTGTTGTCTTTAGTTTGCTGCTTAAACGTCAGTCAGTTCCACCCGCTGCAGGTCAGCCCTGGGGTTCAATAGGAAACCCCAATTTGGGACACATATTTTTCACTCGTATTTGCGTGGGTACTTGGAGTTAAATCAGGAAACTTTGGAGACTGGGGAATTCTTTTCTTCAAAGCTCTGCCCTTTCATTGTTCTTTCCTCATGTCTTTAATGAATTGGTTTGGCTTTCGACCACACAGACCAGATTGGGAAGAATGAAAGAAAATAAGAAAGAAATAAACTTAAGTCATTGATTTAGCTCGAGGGAATTTTTCTGAGATCCGACCCAACCCAAAAAACCACCACCACCAATAAAACCCAAGTGACACTTCATGTGTGGAGACATTCTTCAGCTTTTGGCTTGGGACTGACCTCGCTGAGGAGATATCAGTTCATGCCATCAGGGTCGTATACAGAGACCCCAAATTCTCCACGGTGTTTCATCGTTTCATGTTTTGGGGGATCTAAAGTCAATTGGCTGAAGGCAGTCTCCTAAACCACATTTGGTGAAGGACAAAATGCTCTGGTGTTCTTTGAAGAAAGATAGTCGTGCTTGCTAACTAGGGACTCACAAATGCTGTAATCAGTCACAGGGCCAATGAAAGCCTCCCAAATCTTCCTCTTACCTTTAATCTTGTTAACAGAGCTGCTGCGTTCACTAACTAGTCCTAAATACTAAGGTATTATGAATTGTCCACAGACTTACTAATAAAAAAAGATGTAAATGACTTGTCTTCTCTCGCCTACTGGAAATGGAAGCTGGATAATATTTATTATGTTAGGAGGCAGAGGAGCTCCGAGTAAGAGTTGGGTGTTGCCTTAGAGGACTTGGAGTAGAATCGATAGGTGTTTGCCAATTTCTACTAAAAATATTCAGAAAATTATTTTGACCCTCTTGGGAAATAACAATATAAGAAACCTTAAGACTGACTATCCAAGCTTGGGTGATTTTCTGTTTTCACTTCTTATTTGCTATTTTTCTTTAAAAAGTTTTTCTGGTATTTTTCTATTTACAAAGTGTTTTCTATACAGTCTCTCACTTAATGATGGTGACCCGAAGTGGCATTATTTTACTGAGGGACCATAGCTAAGGAGAGGTCATGAGTCTAAATATGCTTACATAGATGATTTGGTAGGAGAAGATCTCAGCCTCTTGCTTCGAGATCCAGGCCTTGATTGTGTTTGCATGAATTGGCATCGAAGCCTCTTAAAATGGTAGGTGATTTGGACTTGGAGACAGGAGGTGCAGGGGCCTCAGCCACCTTCCCAACGCAGTGTTCGGAATTACAGTAAGAATGGCTTTGTAGTGCTCCAAGGACAGCCGTGTGAGATTGTGGAGATGTCTGCCTCCAAGACCGGCAAGCACGGCCACGCCAAGGTCCACTCAATTGGTGTTAACACCTTTCCTGGGAAGAAATATGAAGAAATCTCATGATACATGAGATCAACTCATGATACAGATGTTCTCAACCTCAAAAGGAATGATTTCCAGCTGGTAGGCATCCAGGATGGGTATCTATAATGGCTCCAGGACAGTGGGGGAAATGCGGGAGGGCCTTCCTCTGCTTGAGGGGGATCTTGGCAAGGAGGTTGTGGAGAGGAGATCCTGGTTACAGGGTGTCTGCCATGACGGAGGAGGCAGCTGTTGCCATCAAGGCCGTGTCAAAATAACTGGCTCTCCGGGTGGCGGGGGTGGCAGCAGTGATCCCTGAGCCTGCAGAGGCCCCTTCCCCAGCCTGGCCTAGCTCTGGCCCCGCCTTTAGCTGGACTCCTATCCAATTTAATATTGGAAATCTTAGTTTGGTTTCCCCCACCCCATTAATCTGTCGGGGAACTGCTGCCCTTCACCCTGCTCCCCTGGTCAGGAGTGAGTGCGCCATGGCCTTGGCCCTGAAGCTGCCCTCTGATCTTTTCTCCTCAGAGCTACAGCTTGTGATTTAGATTTTTTTTCCCATTTTGGAATCAGAAAGCTGTGGATTCTGGCAAATGGTCTTTGTGCCCTCCCCCCATGCTTCCCTGGTCTGATCCCTTGTTCTGCAAGCACCACTTCCACAGATGGTGTGGGGGGGGCAGCCCCCTCCCTATCTATGTCTATGTCCCTCCCCAGATTTCCTTAGCAGGAGATGGGAAAGGAGGGGAGGGGAGGGGACCTGCCCCCTCCTTAGGCATCTGGAAGGGCCCTGCTCTCATGGGCATCACCTTTTCCTGTGGGCTCTCTCCCCAACACGTTTGTTAAAATCAAACCTGAATAAAACTACAAGTTTAATATGAAAAAAAAAAAAGATCCAGGCCTCTTTTTCTTATACGAGGAAGGTTTCATTGTTCATTTTTAAAGGTCCAAAAAATCTTGCTAACAGGGAACAACATCTTGATTGCAGTTAAAAATTTCCAGCAGAGTAGTGTTATTTGCTTCCCACCTTTTAAATTTGTGTCTTAGTGATCCCATAACACTTTTGGATTTTTCTAAGTGCATGTCCTCCTTCCAAATGACAAGACAAACATAGATACAAACGTAAGTGAATATGGTTTTATTGTGGCTCAAACAAACCATTAGCTCTACTAGATAATTATTTTGGGGATGGAGGGCATAGGCTACATGTCATCAATCCTAAAATGAAGGTTACTCTTTTTGGTAAATGTTCCCTAGCATTTGACTGATTTATAAATGACCACTCCATAAAATAAATGAGGTGTTCTCCTTTAGTTATCTTGAATCATGCAAAAGGAAGCATGTGGCTGAAAGATAAACATCCTATGAGTGCTTTATTGATATTTTATTTTATTTGACTGGGGCAGACATCAAATTATATTGGTCTTTATGAGTTTTGGGGAGGGAGGGTTATTTCCATCACCCTGCATGGTGTAGGACCTTGAAGGCTTAATAATCCATTTTCCTATATTTTTGAGCAGATTCATAACAAGTGTCTAAGATAATTTCTGTTAATGACTGTTCTTTTGGCTCATTGGGGTGGTGGAGGATGGCTTCCTATCCAGGCACATACGTATCTCCCTTAGGCTCCTCCGCTGTCCTGAAAGAATGCTAACACTGTTACCAGCTTGATCTTTTGTCTCGTGGATCTGTGCTCAGCTAGCTCCACAGCACAGCAGTTCTCTAGGCATTTTACAGGAAGTTCAGTCTTAAGCTCACAGTCATTCAGTGTTCAGCAGAAGTGCAGTTGAGAGAAATAATAATTAGGATGATTGCTCGAAGGACACATACTTCATGTATTTATATAAATATTCTAAAATCTATTCCTGAATGTAATCAGCTCAGCAGAGACTGAGTCCAGAAACTCTCACTGGGCCCTCTAAATTGTGTTTGGGATGATATTCCTAGGGTTGTTACAAAACAGAGCTCTGAAAAACTCATTTTACATTCTTTATATCAAACAACGACTTCTTTATGAGGATTTGTTAGAGAAATTATCGCGTGACTCAAGAACAAATATATAATTGTACTTTTTCTGAGAAATTGGCTTATTTTTACTTTACAGACTATTTTACTTTACAGACTATAAAATAAAGGGCAATGGGCCTTCCCTTTTTCGGTGAATTTGTGGCCCACCCTAAAGCAGGTGTGTGTGTCATTGTATCAGGCATTTTTATTCTCATTGTTGACTTTAGTTGATCATCATTCTTGTTTCTATATTTTCTTCCACTCTGCTTTCCTTTTAAATCAGAGGGGATGGGGGAGGGAGATAATGGGGGAAAGACAGGAAAGGGTCGTCAAGGAAGATGTATAAGGACACACGGACAAAGCCAAAGTGGGGAAGGATGGAGGGTGGGAGGTGGGGGTGAGTGGGGCGGGGGAGAGTGGTGGGGGAACATGGAGACAACTGTATTCGAACAACAACAAAAAATGATATAAACATGTAAGTAAATGTAAAAAGTAAATTTTAAAATAAAAGTTTCTCTTGTTATACATTCTTGAGTAGTTATTTTGGAGAAGGTCTTATGTGTAAACACTCTTGCATGACTAAAAAGATTTTCATAGCCCCTTCATGCTTGTTTATTTGGCTGAGTATAGAATTCCAAACTCAAAAATATTTTTCCTTAAAATTGGAAGGCATCATTCCAATGTCTTCTGTTATCCTTGTTGCAGATGAGAAATTTCATGGTCTGATTCTTGTGTCTCTGGGACTAACCGTTTTTTTTTTTTCTGGAAGTTTTTAATGTTTTGCCTTTGTTTTTGGAGCTCGAAATTTTATGAAGATCTGTGGGTCCACTTTCATTCATCTTGGTGGCACTTTCACTTTGGAGAGTTATGTTTTATTCTGGTACAGTAAAATTTTCTTCTATTTATTTGAATATTTCCTCCCATTCATTGTTTATGTTCCCTTCTCCTAAGTTTTCTTTTCACATTTTCCTCCTCTTTGTCATTTTGGTATGTATATTAGGAGAGTTCTTCAAGATTACTTTACAGCTTGTCTATTAAATATTTTAATTTCCAAAAACTCTTACTTCTCTATTTCCTTTGCTCCTATCAGCTTGTTCTTGTTTCATGAATGTGATGTCTTCCTGAATATCTTTGAGGTACTAGTTAGAAATAAAAAGAAAACAACCCCTTTTCCCCACTTGTTCTCACCATTATCTCTCCCCCTTGGATTCTTCTCCTTTGTGCTATTGGTTTGTCTCAGATTTCTGGTGACTTATGGTTGCTGGCTTGTATTTACAAATGAAGGGCTAGATGAATTAGTGCAGTTGCAAAGATCTTTATCCCTGCCAGGTCTCTCCTTTAAATAGGAGGGCCAGTGATGCAGGCAGTTCACAGAGAGGTTTTTCTTCATCTGTTCTGGCAGCTATAATAAAGTACCATGGGCTTGCTGGCTTACAAACAACATAAATTTATTTCTCACAGTTCTGGAGTCTGGGAAGTCCATGATGAAGGCATCAGTAGATTTGGTGGTGGGTGAGGGCCTGCTTCCTGTTCATAGACAGCTGTGTTCTTGCTGTGTTCTCACATGATGAAACGGGCAAGGGAGCCTCTTTGATAGAAGCACTAATACCATCAATGACGGCTTCAACCTCATGACCTAAATATCTTCTGAAGTCTCCCCAATATATTGGGGATTAAGTCTCAATATGTGAGTTTTGGGAGGATATGCACATTTAGTCTGTAGTACTGTGGGTTAGTCACGCAGTTTGGCAAATCCCATAGCTGCCTCAGGAAGGCAGGCTTTACTAGGGCCTGAGTCTGCCGTAGCGGATGTAGAGGTTCAGAACTGCTTCTCTCTTGGCCTGCACACCCACCCTGGGTTTCTTCCCCAGGCCTGTTGTGTCCTCGTATAGTGGGAAAGGGAGGAAGTGTGTGGCCCAACTGGCTCAATTATTATTTCATTATTCTGGTGATGCTCAAAAACTAAGGTGGTCAGTTAATTTATCTTCCAAACTACAACACCTTTTTCCCTTCAATTTTGAAGCAGTTCCTGTTTACTGGTGGATACCTCAGTTCATCCTTCTAATAAAGCCTGTTGATCGGGTCCTCCCTGTTACCAGCATCTCCACTTTCTACGAGATGGGTGGTCTTTTCCTTCATTCCACCTTGTGAAAAAGATAATTTGAAGGGCCACAAGAAGTTATTTTGTTCTTTGAAGCATTTTCCAACAGTATAGCTCTCATGAATCATATCCTCCACTTATGA
Organism: Carollia perspicillata; assembly: GCA_004027735.1. Classification (NCBI taxonomy): domain Eukaryota; kingdom Metazoa; phylum Chordata; class Mammalia; order Chiroptera; family Phyllostomidae; genus Carollia; species Carollia perspicillata. The sequence continues at coordinate 48,082 of PVKM010001521.1, forward strand.
GAATGAAAGGAAATCCTATTAATTATTGTGATAAGACAATATGCATACACTGGACTGTTACCCTCTCTACAGCACACCCTCAATCGCTGTGTTTATCGACTGAGTTTGGAATTTTCTGGGCCCTGTTGGGAATACCACTCTTGTAATATTTTCAATGAGAACTATTCCTATCTTTTTTTCATCTAGATCTCATCTGATTTCTATTTTATTTTCTAGACTTTCTTTAAAATTTATGAAGCTCTACTAAACCCCACTCTTGTTTTCTAGCACTACTTTGTTTCTATTCTTTTATTATTTTTTAAAGCAGATATTCTATAATTTCAGTGGTACCTCATTATCCAAAACACTATTTTAGGCTTTGGTATTTTTGCTCTGTGTTGGGGAATCAGGAAGAAAGGGGATGACGCTTTCATAGCCAGAGTTTGAATTGTTTCCTACAGGGGATGTGAGGTTGGTTGTGAGGTTGCTTCCTGGTGGATTCTGGATTTCAGAGTTGTACACGACAGGGGCAAGCCCACTCAGGGGTCAGGAGCTCTGGACATCAGTCTGATATTGTTCTTATCAGCAGTTAGGTGAGCTAGAGTGGAAAACAGGAACACTCATACAAAACTGGCTTCTTTAGATGGGAAAGAAGGAAGGCATGGAAATGGATGTCAAACAGACCAATACTCTTCAAATAGTAGAAACACAACCATGATCAAAGGCAGGGTGTCATGGTCAGGAGCAGCCCTCAGAAGTACATTTCATACTTGGAAGTTGAGCCACAGGGGCTGTAGAGGCATTTGGATTCTTCTTTGACTTTGGGAAAGTGTGGACAGTTCTTAAAATTCACGGTGTTTGGCATATAAGGGGCGGGTATGAAGATATATTCCTTTCTTCTTTCCCTCTCTCTTCATCTCCCTCATCTTTCTCATCTCCCTTCTATTTCCAGCTCTTCTTATCTTTGCTTTCCCCTTGGTCTTCCTTCTCCCATCCCTAACATATGCTCTCAAGTTACTTTCCACCCTCTAGTCTCCTTTTTCTCCATGGCTGTATGTATCTTTGCTAAATTCAGACTCTTACTCCTATCCCTATACATTGTATCACCTGTCACTTATCCAAGGGGAGAACTGTGGGATTAAGGGACTCCCAGGTGAGATGGTCAAGTCACTTACCTTGAGAATCCAGCATGGACATATGGTGGTTACTCGGCTGACCCTTGTCCCATAGCTTTTATTATTCCATCATTTCCCTTTGGTCAACTTTGGATGCAGTAAACATGGAGCAAGAACTTGGTATATTTACCACAAAAATATGCTCAGCTGGTGTATGTGAGGCACTGTCTTTTCTTGTCCTCTGCAAATTTTAATTTCTGCACTATTATAAACTTTGGGTTTATCATCCTTTTATTTTGTTATTTGTACTGGTGTTTGCATTTGCTTCCAGGTGATGTAGAGGTGTCCCTTGGTAGTAGCTATAAAAATCAGGCACCAGAGAACATAGAAGGTGATTTCTGGAAGATACCAGTGATCTGGAATGAGGCAGAGGGACAGTGCAAAGACTGTGTTCACTAGCTTTCATTCCCTGAGAGCCCCTCCACAGGTCTCTATAAGTGTGCCAAAGAAGAGTGTCCCTCAGGCCAAAGCGGTGGACAAGCAAATAAGCCTCTTTCTCACAAAGCCTGGTGGTGTGTTTCAGTCTGCTCTCTGTTCAGGGTCCTGAACATGGTAGTCTGCCAAGAAGTGAATTTCTGATTGTTATAGTCCCATGGGACTCAGGAACATGAGCTTCCCTGTCCTCCAGAGCCAGGTGATCTGGGGGCATTGGGCATCCTCTGGGTGGCAGTGGCAAAAAACCAAGGTCACAAGAAATAAAAACTGGGGCACCAGATATATGTAGAAGCTCCCCTCCAGGAGATATTGGCATACTGGCATGCGTCAGAGGTCAGAATGTGAAGACAGTGCCCACTGGCTGGAGTGAAGCAGAGGGGAAGTTCAAAGAAAAAAAGGAAAGAGAAAGCTACTTCCAGCTAAGGATGGGTCTACGGGTCTTGGATGATGTGGAATTCTCTCAGTGTCCAGGGTTCTTTACAAGTAGAGCTTTTGGCTCCATGACCATAAGGTCAGTGACTTCACTGGCCACTTCAATATGGTTTTGTTTGGCTATGTTATATTTTATGACTGTGTAACAAAATAAAAAATAAAAATAAAAATTCCTTCCCAGAGTGGCATTTCATTTTCAGAAACTCCTTGGCCTTTAGGAACTATTTGAAGATAAGAGTAAGGGTCTTTGTGGAGCTGAAGGGATGGAGAAATTGGAGACGTGTAGTGTTTTGCTTTATGGCTGGCATCAGAAAGACAATGAGAAATATTTCAGCTTTCCATTTTGGGACTTTCCAATACATGTTCCAACATTTAGGCTGGAAAAAACCAATGCCCTTCATATTTCAAAGGAAAGAATTCTTGCAACCTTGACGACAATCAAAGTAACCTAAGTGCTGTTATTTTAATGAGTTATGTGATTCTTTGGGTTGAAAATTTAATTTCATACCTCATTTCTCTTTCTCTTTAGAAGTGGAACGGATAGTGAAAGCCAACGACCGTGAATACAATGAAAAGTTCCAGTACGCAGTGAGTAAATTACACACGGCGCACACGTGCTGGGGTGGGCCTTACCCCTTAAGGGCAGTAGGATTTGTGTCTTCTAGAACTTTATGATTTCACTAAAAACTTTCTTTGTTGCCCCATTTTAATAGCAGGGCACCATACATTTCCATAAGTACAGAATTTAGCAATATATACCCATTTCTAGTCTGCACTAAGAGTGGTTGGGATTCTTACTGGTAGGGGAAGACACATTCAGGCTTAGTCCCCTTTGCTGCCAGTTTGGGCCCTGCAGTGCACAGGGATGATAGGGAAGTGGGTCTCCATGGTAGCACTTGCTGACAGAAGTGATGGTGGTGGCTGGTGGGGGACGAATGGCGTTTTGGGATTTTCTCTAAACAACTCGGGCTGAATGTGGAAAAGTATATGTAGGAGAAAGTCCCCAGATCCTGAATGATTTTATTTACTAAATAAGTGGTGACAATGACTAATTAAAATGTGTACTTTAAGTTGTACTTAACTCTACTTTTTATTTTTTAAAAAATGAGGGTTTTCTTTATTTCCATAAATATTCACTGAGTATCTACTGACTGACTGGAAGTCTCCTAGAAACTCAGGATACACTGGTGAACAACATCGTGAATTATATCATGGGCCCCATCAAGGTGTCCCCGTCTTTCTATGACTGAACCTAAGTTGCTACATAGAGTCTTTATAAACTCCAAGATAGATAGTTGGTAGAACTGATTCTGTAGGTGATGTATGGCCTATCAGACCTGCTCTACAATTGAGTACCAGCACATTAATGAAAGAAAGTCACAATTCTAAGGGGAGTTTGATGAGTATTAAGGCATAGAAATGTGGGCATCAAGAGACAAACTGACAGTGTCTGTGCAGGCGCTAACCAGGGTAGAGAGAATTTTGGCCGATGGATTACTTTTAGTATTTTGTTCCCAGTGGTAGATCTTCCCCATAGATGGGGATGGGTGCATTGGGTTAGTGTAGCTTCATACTAGTAAATTTCAACAGAGATAGCTAACAATTTCTCTCTTCTCATGCTGTGCTAATCACATAGACTGTGATTATAATTTAACACTCAATGTAAGTTTCCTTTCAGGGGGTCAGTACACTGTTTCTGTGACAGATTTCTCATTGTAAAGTAATATAATAGCACTCTGATTTTATTCCTCAATCTCGCAAGCTTGGTTAAAGTAAGTCTGCCTTTGAGAGAAGGAATCGCTCTCAGGAGGCAGATACACATGCTTCTCAGCCTGAGAGAGGGAGGGAGTATAATTTTTCATGGTGATTAATGGTACTCAGTGCAACTTCCTGACATCTACTCATTTAACCCTTCTGGCTATTACTGGAATTGGCTCCCTGCCTTCCATGCCATTGTACGGCCAGTTCGTTCACATAGAGAACGGTCCTTGAAAGTCTTGACCATTAAGCCCTAAATCAGAGGTGTAGACATGTGTATATTTTAAGACCTTGGGGAAAAATAGTAATAAGTAATCTACTATGGGGTAATTATGCATTTAAGTGCTTATTTTCCAATAAGTGTTTTCCAACATATAATAAATGTTTTCCTTCTGTGAGTAGCAGCTCTATAAGGGAAGTCATATTTTATTTGCACTTTTTAAGATGCTACAGTCTTTTGTACTTATAGTTATTTTTACTTAATTTATGAATATTTCAAACTTACAGAAAAGTATAAGAGATAATATGACACCTATGTGCCCACCACCCAGATTGAGTAGATGTTAATAATTTGCCATGAGTGCTTCAGATCTTTCTTTCTTTTAAAAGTAATAACATACCAGTGACACAGAGATGGTTTTCTCTTGAGTCTGCATGATCCTGACAACGGCACACAGATGTGTGGCTGTGGCTGTGTTTTCTGTTGCGTTTCCTAACAACGACAAGACAGTAGGACAGTATTCTGCAGCTGCGGCAGATCAAACAAGGCAGCTCACCCTCTGAGTTAATACATACCCAAGAAAGAAAAAAAGCCATCACAGGCTGGCCAAACCAAGAATGTCAACACGAATTGAGAAAGGGGAGCTGCAGAGCAGAGAGGGGCAGGTCTAAAGGCCACTGCAGTGGCTCACACGGGATAGACCAAGTCCTCCTGGAATGAATGTGGGTCCCAACTGGAATCAGTTGGTGGTTTCTTGTTTGGGGAACTCCCAACAGGATGGCTGGTCACACCGTGAGCTGTGAGGCCTCTCTCAGCCTCAGTCTATTTAGCTACAAACTTGGGATAATAAAAGTACTTACTTCACTGAGTTATTGTAAGTATTGAAGTAGAATAAGACACAATAACCCTATGAGCCACTCTATGTAGAGATGGGATTTGAAGCTCTGTCCATCTGATTTTAGGGCTTTAAAACCACTTCCTACAAGAAAAAAAATTTTTTTTAAAGAGAGGCAGAATCCAGTGGCTTTTGCTTATCTTTAACAGTTATTACCCCAGCTGGAAATGGATTTGAAAAAACCCTAACTGGTCCCAGGGAGAACTCTCATAATAACCGAGGAAGTAATATTCCTACCTAAAGGCTGAAAAGGAAATGGAAATAAACTGAGACTTATTATGAAAAAGATGACAGGAGAAATGGTGAAGGCCCCTGAAGTATAGTGGAAAGAATGTTTTGGGATAAGATAGATGATAGTTCGAATCCTTTCCCTCTCTATTATTTGCTAACTGGTGGTCTTGATTTGCTTATTTCTCTGAGCATCAGTTATTTCAGATGTGAAATGAGAATTTTTCCTCATAGGATTGTTCACTAAAAGAATAAGTGAGATAATTTATATGAAATCATTGGTAATAGTAAGACTAGGTAATATATTAGATGCTTCCTGTGTGCCAGGTCCTGCTAAATCTTTTATATGAATTTTTCTTTTAAACCTAACATGGCTGTGGGCAGATAGTCACAATAAATTTTAGATTCCCTATAAAGGACCAGCTTAAGTGAGATATGGGTGATAGCAGTGTCAAGAAGATACTGAGAAATTGGCCGAAGTTGTGAACTTTTGGCAGCTGGTATCTTGCCAAAAGGTAGCAAATCTGTGATACTGAAGATGTGAAAGTTACTGGTAAATTATGAAGATGATGCTAGAGTTCAGAAACAAATGCACATCAAACAAGAAGACTGATAGCAATTGTGGTAGTACAGGCCACTTCCATCCCCTTCCCCACCAAATAAGCCATATGGAAGTGATAATCATTCAATGAGATACTTATTGGAGCATTTGATGAATTCAGGAAATTTTCCTGATGCTCTCAGTACATGATTAACAGTGATAACAATGGAGTTAGTGATGATGATAATATGACTAGCTGACATGTGTGTGGTGCTTATCCTACATAGGAAAAGCATGGCTCTAAGCACTATGCTATATTAAGCTTATCTAATCTCACAACTCTGTGAGAGAGTACTTTTATTGTCTCACTTTTATGTATGAGAACACTGAGGCGCAGAGATCTCACTTCAGTGGCTTGCTCAGGGTCACACAGCTAGATCGTGGCTCCCATTCCTAAGCTGTGCGTCCAGCTATGTACCAGGTGATTTGCACATAGGCTGATCTTCCACACAACAGAGAGATTAGGTGGAGCTTCATTTAGTGACTGAGGTCACATAGCGAAGAGGTGGCCAAGATGGAATTCTAATTCATATTGACCGGATTCCAGAGATTTTTTCCCCCATGATACTATGCTATTCTTTTGGTCAATCCTGAAAAACAAACAAACAACAACAACAAAAATAAACAAGCAGGGGAGAGTAATGGGAGGAAAATGGGGACAACTGTAATTGAACAACACAAAAAACTACAAAAAAACACCCCCTATGCTCTCAAAACAAAAATAAATAAGTCTCCCAAATCTCTGCTCCTTCCCTATGGGTAAAGTTTTTAAACTCTGGCGACAAAGGCAGATAAAAGTGATAACAAATTTTACAAATATGAGGCTAAGGGTGACCTTAAATCATATCCTTAACATTTGTAGATGAGCACTTGGGAGAAAAATTTACACAAAGCTCAGATAAATCGTGTGATTTCCGCAAGCACTAAGTTTGGCCAAGAAAATTTTTCTCTTTGAAGGCCGAAGGACATTTCAGTGCCCAGGGAACCTTAATTTATCAACAAGGCCTAACGTTTCAAAGTACATTATAGGAAATAGCACAGGCTCAAAAAACAATCAAAAGTACTTTTAAGAAATAAGCAGTTTAGAAAGAGACATGACTTGAGGTGGTGAACACACAATACGATATACAGATGATGTGTTATAGAATCATACAGCTTAAACTTACATACTTTGTTAACCAGTGTAACCCCAATAAATTTAATTAAAAAAGATAAAGGGTTATGAGCATAAAGGAAAGACAAGGTTAATGATTCTAAGTAAAATTAATTGGTGAATTAGGCATAATATTGTGGAAACTAGAGGGATTTCAGACTGCCAAGATGTGTAAAACAAAGTGGATGGAAGAGTGGAGGGAGAGCAAGCCAAGTGCTAGAATTATTATTCTCATTAGAAAGGAGTTCAAAGTTTTCCTGGTTAATAATAGGAATGAATAATGGAAGTAATGAAAGCAATGTTGTATTAAAATATGTTAATGTTAAAAATGTTAGAAAAATTGTGAGAGTGGGCCAAGTAGCCAGATTCATTCCTATTAAAAGGAGTTCAAAGTGAATGGTGGTAGTGAAAACAGTTGTATTAAAATGTGTTGATGTAAAAAAAAGTCAGAAAAAGTATTAAGATTAACATAGCTGTTTTCCGATTTCATTTAAAAGCAAACAAATGGTTTTAGAAATCATTGTTTTTTACTGGTTCCTGTTCTCCCTGTTTCTCACCTAGTCATAGGCACACTCTATCCTCATTCACATTCTTCATAGAATTTGAGAAGGGAGATGACCTTGTTTGAGCGATCAGAAGGTTATCCAGCCTCAAAATCAGAAACTTTAGTAAAGCTGAACACTTAGTAACTTTTATCTGAATGTATTTCATGCACAGAGGTAGATGGGAAGTTTCTAAAGGATTTTTTTTTTTTTTTTTTTTTTGGTTTCCTGAGCTTAATTATCGATCCTACTCAGGAAGTACACGGTCTTATGTAAGTTGGTGAAAATTTAACCAAATTGCTTTGCGTGCTTGTAAAGAAAGGCTTCCATCCAAAAATTGTAATTCTAACACTTTAATTTATTCCTAGCATCTTAGAATGTCTTGTTGATATTGTGGTTATTGGGTGGAATGTGTAGTTGCTCTTGTGATTTTCGCGAGTGGTAGAACAATGGCCACTTGGGTTCTTCAAAGAACGTTCATGCAATAAGATAATATGGCTGACTCTCAGCAGACAGTGATACAGTGATATCACCAACACGCCCTTCAACATGAATCCATTTCCCTCCCATTTGTTTAAATGGGGCTCTATATGTTTCAATGATCACTTTTATTTTCTCTTAACTCACAATAAGTGGTAAAGAGAGGAGTAGAAAAATATGACCCACCCACATTCTGGGTTCGTGAGCTCGGACTGGATCTCTTTTGGCTCACTTTGTAATAATGTGTTTCTCTAAGACCAGAGTGGCCTAACAGTGAGACTTTATGTTCCTGTGTGCGTGGGTGAATTAATGATTGATTGTCCTTTTTTTATAGAACTAAAAATGATTTTCAAAATTTGACATATTTACAATGTGCCTAGCAATGTGTCTGTTTGTTGACTTGCTTTACAAAGTGGTTTTGAGGAAATATACAAAAAGAAAATAAAGTTCAAGGAGCTAAAAATACATGAGGAAACTAGGACGGGTAGTGTATTTTTAGGTGGGCCCTAAAGTGAATGTGTGAGGGCTAAAAAATATTCATACTTCTTATCCTACCTTCTAAATTCTTCTGGCTGGGCTAATAACCACATTAAGAGAGAAAGACTAACAGAAGAATAAGTTTAATAGAGGAGCATGGGGAATTTACATAGACATGATCATTCCATAAAAATTCCAAAGACAGTGAAGCAACATTGGGTACATAAGACATTTTGGAAAAAAGAGAAAGGGTGGGGAAGTGCACTAAATTTCAGACAGGAGAGTGGGCAATTTACAGGTAGTGGAAGAGCTGAACACCTGTGGGAGGAAAATCCTTGCTAGGCAACTCAGAAACAATGGGACATGAAGGGTGTTTAGCTAACTGGCACTTACCTGCCCGAGGCCCTCTGGTTTACCCTGCTCAATTCAGGTTAGGCCAGGGCAGCATCCTAAAATCTCCTTCCTGAGGCATGTCTCTCTGAATCTCTTAAGCAGGATCAAAGGAGAAAGGGGCAACACTTCTTTCACAGCCTTTTGTTTCTTAACAAACACTTAAAATCAAAAGCATCTTCAGGGTAGCAGAATTACGGTCCCTTCCCATGTTAGAAGGCCCTATCTGCTTAGAATGGCGATGTGTTGAGAGCTTCTGAGGTTATTAACAAAGCGGGTATAAATTCTGCTCTCAGCCTTCAAGGAACATATGTAATTTACTTAAGAAGAGATGACCATCACATGGGAAAGAACTTGACAATGGGTAATCATGAAAAGGCAATGCTAAATTCTAATTGCGTGGTGTGACTGTGTTAGGGAAATGAGGTCTCAGGGTGAGTGAAAGTGTTTGAGGAAGTGTTGCCAGAACGAATGGGAAGTGATTCCACCTCGTTTGTCCATTTGTACCACTGCAGTTAGGAGGGAAAGACAGCAACACACGTATTCTATTAATTCGAGGTGAGGTATGTGTTAAAGGAAGTTGTGGCTCCGATTATTTTAAAAATTAGAGAGTCTAGATTATTTTTAAAAGGAGTTTTAACAGGCATTAATAAGTATTCAGGACCAGAGGAGTCACAAAGTGAAAAAGAATTTTATTTTCCTCCAGATTAAATAGGCTAGATATTTAAATGGAAATGCCCAGGTAGTTATGGAATGTAACTTGGATGATGTCAGAGCTGTAGATTAGGGATATCAGTTGGAAGGAAGTACTTAAAGCTGGGAGAAAGATAGAACCTGTCAAGGAGTGATGGCTGAATTGTGGCATGTTGGGGTGAAAACTCTCGTTAGTTGGAGACAGGGAGGGAGGGAACCCAAGGAATGAGCAGAGAGCAGCAAGGATTGAGAACAGAGAGGACAATGAGAACACAGAGGTGAGAGGAGCCTCTCAGGAGACAGAGGCTGGGTAACCCTGCACCTGATGCTTGGTGCCCATGAGGTTAACAACTAAGGGAAATCGTCTTTCAATCAGAAGGAAGCAATGGGAGAACCTCTGAAGAAGGCAGTTTTAATTTTTCTTAAAAAGTTGGGATTTGGAAGTCAAAGGGCAGGAAAAAATGCAAGAAAGAAGGGAGTAGGATATAGAGTACATATACTCAATTAGGAATTTATAATAAAAAGGAGGGAACTAGTATAAAAGCTGTCAGGCCTACTGAAATGAAGCATTTCTGAATCACTCTTCTCACTCATTTCGCCTATGTAAGTACACGAAGTCCACGGAAAGGTAAAAGTAAATATTTTCCTTGGGAGACTGTTTGGATTGCAACATGTTGGGACACATCCCAGTCCTGCTCTAATCCCCAGCCTGATGGAAACTTTGGGGTTCTCTTTCTCTTCTTCCTGCGCAGCGTAGTTGCAGTGCCAGCTGTAGGGCCTCATCAGCAGGCCTGATAACCAGAGCAGTTCATGTGCCAACTCGAGTACAGATGATGACAAGCAGAGCGACAAGTTGGAATTAGTTGTGGAAAGTGCCAGTGACTTGCATTTGTTATGGGTTTCAGGTTGTTGGTTGTTGCTCTGTGTGTGTGTGTGTGTGTGTGTGTGTGTGTGTGTGTGTGTGTAGGCATTACCATAGTAACAGTGGCTTTTTAGCAAATGTTGAAAATGCCTTCTGTTTTGTGTGCTGTTGGTATCTGTGTAAATTATCTACGTTCTATATGACAGAAGTTTTTATTTTTCCTTTATAAATAATTTACTTATCAGAGAAAAGAAAATTTTTGGACATCTCTCAAACTCATATTCATTCTGGATTTAAGAGTTTAAAAGTATAAATATTTTATCTTTTTGACATCTGATTTATTTAAAGAGTGTTTTTCTTTGGCTAAGTAGTTGTTTGATTCCTTGTTTCCTTAATATGTTTGATCTGTTTTAACTTTTTGCTTTAGTTTCTAAATTCCTCTTCCTGGATGTTCTAAAATGGCACACTAAGGTAGTTTAAAAATCCTATGTTTCACGCCCCGCCAACTGTTTTCTCATTTACAGCATTAACATAGTCAACAAACCCTTCTGTTGTGCCAATTTACAAAAATAATTCTTGGTATTCAAGAAGTCCATTCACCTGAAAACGGGTTTCACAGGATCACAATTTTAATTGATAAATTCCATATTTGGACTATTTCTGTATGGCCCACTAACTATTTTGACAGAGGACCTAATTTACTATTTTCCGTAATCTGTCAACTCATTTGTCTCAATTTTCACGGGCGGCCTTTTGTCACTAGCATACTTCCCCTTTCCTCGATAGCCCTTAAACACAAACTTTTACCTCTCTGGAGTCCGCAAGTTTTAGGGAGGCACTGTAAGCAAAACGCACACAGTGCATCCATCATCTTGCCGTGAACTCCGCATTCACGGAATTGGAGTTAGCACGCCCGGTTGCCGATTCCCTTTATCCAAAATCTCTTTTCACACAAAATACCCGAGAACCACGTTTTACTCAATGCACATTGCTTTCATAACAATATGCTTTCAGTTTTTTAATTTAGTGGCACCTCTTCAGTTAAACGTGCTGCCTACCAATAACCATGCCTAGGCCTGGAGTCTGTAACCTCGAAGGCCAGTCTGGGACGACTGCCTCACCGTTGCAACCGCCTCCTGCCTCTTCAGCTGATACAGACTTAGATTGTTAGGGCGAGTTAGAACGTCGCCTCGTTTAGAGCTCGTCATTCGGGACTACTCCTCACCTAACTAACATTTGGGACTCTGGAACATATCTGAACTGAGAATTATTTTGTCTTATACTTGTGTGTATATGTATTAAAATCAAGAACCCTATCTAAAAATACATTGGTAACTTGTCTGAAACTCCTGTGCTTCCCCCAAGAGGCCAGAAATGAGGTGGGAGGGAACACCTTTGAATACAGTGTGGGGTGGAGGACGAGGGCAAGGTCATTCTGTATGTGGACATTAGCCTTTTGTAAATATTATAACTGGGGAGGATAAAGTGGAAACTAAGTGTAGTTATAGATTTGTTCTACAAGTTGTTAACTTTTAAAAGTATAATTGCTGCTAAAAATACGGTGCTGTTATACTTAAGGGAAATTGGTGCCACTTTAAAAAGAACGGGACCTCGTGTCATGAATGCAGCTGCACTAACATTAGTTCACAGATTAATGCTGTCAGAGGGATGAGTAATTTGACCAATGATATTTCATTCTAAATTATCCAGTGTGATCACACAAGACCATCTGGAATTTTTATAATTTTCTTCGTGCAGAGGTTATGTATTCTGTTTTTTTAAAGGAAACAGTTAAATCCCACAAACACTTTCTATCAATTTTCAATGGGCTAAAATTTTTGTTCTCAGTAATCTCTGAAGCTTCATTAAATTTTATAAACTCTTAGAGTATGGATTTGACCTGTGCAGTAGGTACAGTATTAACGTCAGCCACCCCTTAAAAGCGAGTTTGTAAATATCATACGATCTTCTTTGGTCAGAAACACTTGGACGAAGTGGTGCCACTCAAGTCAGGATTTCTTCAGTGCCACTTAGCAAACCACTGTCTTCGGTCTATGCAACTAGCAAAAGTTTGTGGAATCCAACAGAATATTTGCAGACATTTTAAATGTCAAATGAGGGGCTCTCGCTTTTCTTCTGTGACCCAGTCTAGCAACATTAGAGGAAGGGCTCTAAGGATTTTTTCTGTTCAGGGAAAAAGCGTACATTTTCAGGCTTACCAGTTGAATCTTCTACAGGTAACAGAAAGTGTCTACTGTCTCAACCCTCCAAAGATCACAGAGTGTACGGACTATCATTTTGCTTTCTGTGGGGTAGTTGGAGAAAACTGGACAGCTAAAATTTTCAGTCCCACCTGCCTCCTAAGGAAAATAACGTCTGTAGATTGACTTGCAGAAACGAAGTAGCAACTATCCTGCACGTTGTTGGGTATTTGTTTTTTGTAAATGGGTGAAATTTCCCAAGCAGACACATGCCGTTCAGTTTTCCAGAGCTCATCACGCCGCTGTATAAAACAGCAAAACCCAACAGGGCGATTGTTGTATACACTTGGGATTGCTTTCCATGGTCTCATGTGAGATGATTGATGTATACAAATCTTGCCTTTTTTACATTTGGAAACATCAAATAAAATAGAAACAAATAAAGAGAGGTAAAATGTCCATTTAAACTCTAAACCTCTCACGTGTTTCTTATTTACCTGTTCCAGGCTTGTGATACTTCCAGCATCCTCACCAACTGGGTTCATTCCATCTGCTTTCATGCATATCTAATAGTCAACCCCAGCCCCTGACCACTTACAGGGGCCCTCTCCACCCTATTATTAACTTCCGGATTAGTAATATGATTCCACTACAACTCTGTAACCCTACTTTCCCTAGACCTACTCACCAGTTCACTAACTATATATCAACGATGACGCGACGTTGTCCGAGAAGGAGCCTTCCAAGGCCACCAGTTGTTCAAAAAGGGCTACGCTAAAAAAGGGCTTGGCTTGAAGGAAATTTCAAGTAAATCCACCACTTTTGGCTAATTTATTTTGCTTGTACTTTCTTCCTTGCAAGGATATGAATTGAAAAGTTTACACGCAGTGTATAATTGGAATTAAAACAGTGAATAAGCTAATTTTGATGTTAGAATTTTGGGGCTGCGTTATAGCCTAGCTACAGTGAAACAGATTTAAACTAAGAGTGAGAATGAAAAGATAGAGCAGGAAGAAAAGTAACTTCCTGTGTGAAGAGAGAACTACAAACGCAGTTTCTTTGTTGGCACATGGGTTATGTGAGTAATCCACGTATCAACCACATGGACAAAATTGGGCAAGTTCAGTAACAGTTGAGAGGTTAACAGAAAAACCACCAACCCCAACTGTCTCAAAGTGTCTTTTTAATCTTGTTTTGTAATTTTCTTGACTGCACCAAATAGTTTGGTTCTGTGATCATATTATCAAAAAATAGTAACTATCATATTTTACATTGTGTCGTTGAAAGATTAATCAAATTACTTGTGTTGAAAATGTAGTCTCAAATTCATGTGCACTGTTGCAAAACCAGTGCTCAGATTACTGTTGCATTCTATAGCTGAATTTCCATGCAGTGTTTTACAAAAGTAAGCTATTTAGGCATTGGATTTAAATTTGAAGACACTTTAAAGATGATTCCAGGAGTTGATGAGGGGCCACATATATAAATGTATATATATACATGCAGGTCGGTAAGGTTGTAGTTTGAGAATGTGTACACATCTTTGTAAGAGTGCTCTGGCTTGAACAGTGAAAAACTGTTCTTTGAAAAGTTAAGCAAAAGGCAACAATCAGATTCTTATATCTGGATCAGTGATCTAAGTTTCTCGCTGCTGCTACCCTTATCTCAATATCTTTAGCAGCCCCGGCTGTCCTGAATGTCATACCTGCGCCTTGGTTGTGAATCAAAGTCACATCATTGTAGCTGTGGCTGTCCATGTGCAATGCAGACATGTCTCAGATGGTGACATTGTTCTGCACCAACAGTCCAAAAGTGCTGGGAAGAAGAGTTCTATACAAAACTGACTGACTTCCCTGGTACTGTGAAGTTAGCTAAAGTTCATAATAGAATCTCATTGTGGGATTAGTCTTCACAGAATTCTAACTGACTACCTATCCAGTCTGTGTTTACATAGCACTGGAGGGGGGTGGAACTCACTGCCTCCCCAAACACCCTTTTCTGTCTTTGGGTAGTTTTGACTTTAAACAGTTTTTCCATCAGTTGGACCACATCAGTCTCTCTTGCTTCATTATCCATTAGTTCAGCATTTCTTTTGAGACCAGAGCAGAGCCAATGTGTCTCCTGTTTCATGGGACAATTTTTTTTTGATAATTTGGATTTAAAATATCAAACTTGGGTTCACTGAGTAGACCAGTCTCCAGGACAATTACCTGCAATTCTCCTTCTTTTCAAAGAGCTCCAGCTTTTCTGTAACCTCTTAAAGTGTCTCACTTTATAGTCAAACACGATTTATTTCGCAAGTTATGTGACTAGCTTGAAGTAGACGAATTATTAATGCAGCTTGAGATGGCATTAGTGTTTTGGTGATTTTTGACTTTATTGATCTCACACTAAATCTCATTTTCATCATTGGTGACAAAGAGTATGTTGCATTTGTCTCTGTATTTTACTTGCCATAGAATTTCAAACACACAGGGGCTTATTCTGTCATTAAATTATCCCTTTCATTACTGTGTCACATGTGGACTTGATGAGCATGTCTTCTGAATCTTCACGGATGTCTGATCCAAGGGGCCAATTGAATCAGAGCCCAGGCATTGGGACTTTTTTGAGCTCCCCGGGTGATTCTAATGAGCAATCAGGACTAAGAACTACTGATGTAAGGCACTAACAAAAATATTGAGTACAACACAGTCAAAGACAGAGTTGTGTGCCTCATCACTAGACGCTTCCCTACAGACTGCCTTCGGGCCATTAATCATTACCTCTGACTGATTTAACCACTGTACTTTCCTATTTGAATAATTAACTTCCTTGCTGCCAACCCATTTTTTTGTTTAAATATGTTATGTTATTGCTCTCCCTCCTAATAAGTAGAAGCCTTTTTTAAAAATCAATCTATTACAGAGCTCATTTAGATGACTTCTATATGGAAGCAGGGTAGAATGAATAATTGAACTCACAACATTCCTTTCCATGTCACGGTTCTATGATTCCTGCAAACCACTTAGTCCCCTGTTGAGATATTTTAAACACTCTTCTAGACCAAATGCCACAAAACAGCATTGTTTTAAGCAAGACATTTTTGAGGTTAGAAACATAAATGATCTGAACTTCATCATAATGTTTTGCAGAGAAAATATTGTTCAGACTTTTCTAGGTGAGAATGTTTGAGTTTTTTCTTCTGTGCTCTCTGATCAAGGTAATAAACTGCATGAAGATATGCTATAAAATGTGAAAAATCTGTGTTATGCTACTGCCTATCTTTCTTTGGCAAAAGTACTTCTCTAGTAATGTACTAGAAATAACTGGTTTGTGTTGTAAAGTACTAACAATTATACTAGCTCATGTTTTCTTCTGATAAATGGAATGACTTTTCCCCTATGTGTTATTCTGTATTTTTTCTAATTGGGTTTATCAGCCTTGTATTGAGTAACTAGTAAGTGATTATCACCTGTTAAATGAATTAGAAACTTAAAAAATCATAAAGTCAGGTCTTCATCCCTCAGAAATTTGCTATCCTTTTGGGGGTTCGAAATTATTTTATATGCATAAGTGAAATAATAGTATAATAATTTGTAATATTAAGTATGAAAGTGAGTGGCATTAAACTCTTGATTAACAGTTTCACTATATTGCAAATTTTCTAAGAAGAGATACACTCTTTCCTTCCCTTCCCTTCCCTTCCCTTCCCTTCCCTTCCCTTCCCTTCCCTTCCCTTCCCTTCCCTTCCCTTCCCTTCCCTTCCCTTCCCTTCCCTTCCCTTCCCTTTCCTTCCTTTCCTTTCCTTTCCTTTCTTAATTCTCACCAGAGGACATGTTTTCATTGCTTTTAGAGAGAGGGGCAGGGAGAGAGGAAGGGAGAGAAGAAATACTGATGCGAGAGAGAAGCATTGATTTATTATTTCCCTTATGTGTCCAGACTGGGGTTAGACCAGAACCTAGGGATGTGCCCTGACTGGGAACTGAACCCACAACCATTCAGTGGGATGATGCTCCAACCAGCTGAGCCATACCAGCCAGGGAGAGATGAATCTTTTCTTAAATTTGTTCATTAAGGAATAAATATCTTTTAAAAATATGACAGAATGGTAAAATACCATGTTGCATTTATATAGCATAAAAACGATCTAACTTGATTTGCAGACCTACCAATTTCTACTGCACTTGAATCCGTGTCTGGATTTGGGAAACAATTTGGCTGCTCAGAAAGCCAAGTGCCAGTCACCTGTAAACCCATATAAACTGAATGAAGAAAATTATAAGCTCACTCAAATTTACTTTTGGGATATACTAAAATGGAATGTTTTGAATATTAAAGGTAGTTGAATTGCTTAAAAATTGTAATGTAAATTTATATTTGTGATTATTAAAAATCAATACTTAAAATATTTTGACACTAAGGAATAGTTCTGAATTTATGTTTCATGAACACAAAATTGTAAATACATTCCTGATACTATTGTTGCCTGTGCAAATAATCAGTATTGTGCACTTTATCATGTTAAACAGGGGGTTTCCCCCAGCCCCACTTCTGCTCCTCACCTGCCCACCTCCCCCTCGCCTCCGCATACCCATTGAGTTTCCTCCACGGTCCTTTGTTTTCCAGCTTTATGTTGGATCTGGTCTTTTTATTAGCTAGAGCTTAAATTGAGAATGTGTGATATTTCTTCTCATTCAATGTATTTTTCCAAGGATTGGAGAAGAAATCTAGCAAAATATGCTTAGACGAGTCAGGGACACTTCGGCTTTGGGCTCCAAGTCTTGGTGCGAGGCATGTCAGTTTCCCCTGTGACATTGATTCAGCTCCATGGTCTAGGGGAAAATCAAGTTCCTCTCCAGATGCATAATCTATAGCAGACAAATAGGATTTTTTTGGATCTGTACTAATGTAACTGAATCATTTACATAACCTTTTAAAAATGCATTCAACCTTTCTTACATCACAGATATTTATGCTTATTCAAATGCTAAGAGGCCATTAGCACTTTGCTTCTTCAGGTTGGTCCACAGGACTTAGACCAGCAACACTGGCCTCCCTGGGCCTTTTTAGAAATTCAAAATATCAGGGCCCACCACGCAACTACTAAGTCATAATCTACTTTTTTTTTAAAAAAGATTTTATTTATCTTTAGAGGGGAAAGGAAGGAGAGAGGGAGAGAAATATCAATGTATGGTTGCCTCTCGTGCATCCCCTGCTGGGAACTGACCTGCAACCCAGGCATGTGCCCTGACTGGGAATTGAACCGTGATCCTTTGGTTTGCAGGACCATATAATCTACTTTTGAACAAAACCTCCATGTGATTCACATACACTTTTGTGAATGAAACATTTGAATTTCAGAAGGACTGGATCCATCCTCTATTCTTACTTTAGTTGGGAGTGCCCTGAAGATTTTGGTGTAAAAAAAGGGGCGAGGAGGAAAAAAGTATTTAATTATCAAGCACAATACCAGTGCTTTAGATGCATTACCTCATGTGACTTTCGCAAGTCTGCATGGTAGATATTATCACCCACATTTTACAGATGGGGAAACTGAGGATTGGAGGGACTAAGAGACTTTTTTTCCAAAGTCACTTAGTTGGTAAAATGTGGACTCCAGATTTAGATTCAGGACTCCAAGCCCTTACTTCTTAAATACTCAAGTATCTCTGGGGACAATTGGCATTTACCCAAGTACTAATTAACCGGATTGTTTCTTTTTCTTTTCTTTTTATTGTTGATGCTATTACAGATGTCCCCCCGCCCTTTGCACAGTTCTGCCTAGCCCCCACCCTTCATCACACTGTTATCTGTGTCCATGGGCTACACATATATGTTCTTTGGCTACTCTCTTCATCCTTTTTTTATCCAGTCCCCTCCACCCCTCTCCCCTCTGAGGTCTGTTGGTGTGTTCCACGTATCCATCCATGCCTCTGGTTCTATTTTGTCACTTTATTTTGTTCATTTGATTCCACATGTAAGTGAAATCATATGTTATTTGTCTTTCTCTGACTGGCTTATTTCACTTAGCATAATAATCTCCAGGATTGTTATTTCTTTATGGTGAATGTGATTCAGATTTTTTTTGAGGAAAATGTCTTCAAGAAGTTCTTGAATCTTTTCTGAAACAAGATTTGCAAGGAAGGCCTTTCTTCTTAATTTATGCATCTTAAGTTTGAGGTGTGATTCATCATTTTTCATTTGTAAGTCCTTTCTTTATAGCGTGTCTCCCTCCCTCTCTCCTTTTCTTGCTTCCTCCTTCCCTTTCCCCTTTCTTTCTTTTCCTTCTTGTTCTTTGCCTCTTCCTGCTTTCCTTTACAATAGTTCCTGTCAAAATAGTTTGTCACAAGTAAGAAGGCACATATTGAAAGCATTTTATGTTACCATTTTGCAACAGAAACTTGGCATATTTCAATGGTGTTTTCAGAGAAACTGGGGCATAGTCGTAAATGCAAAATCCAGTTTGAATTCAGGGCGTGAGGTGTGTAGAACACTATGAGTTCTACAGGCTGTGATAAGCCCTTTCCTCAATTCAATGCTAATGGTAAGTGAAGTGCTTTCAACTAAAGTGATTTATGGATGGACTTTGCCATTCCATACACAACTTCCCATGTCTATCCTGTTGCCTGATGCTTTGCTGTTTCCAAGATCTTTCCCATCGGCAAGGAAATCCTCCTCACAGTGAAGTGTTAGAATGTAATGTATTATCCTCCCTTGGGTAACGTATTATCCTCCCAGAGGCCAGAGACAGTGCTTGACACTGAGAGTTGGCTTGAAAGTGATGCATCTGTATTTCCCTCTACTCTAGGGATACACACTGCATAGCACACTGCCAGGCATGTAATAGGTGTGTGGATTTTTGGTGGAGGGCTCCTTTGAGTCATTGCTATAGTCTACTTCTCATTTGTTCATTTATTCATGCATTTATTTAACAACCACAATTATTATTAAAAATTAAGAAGTATCATTAGAGGTTAAAGTACTAAGAACAAATATAATTTGGGAATTGCCATTCACTTGACACAGGGGTAAGGTACATAGGGGTGGGCAAGTCTCATTGTTATCTGCCTTCAAGGAACTCACAGTCCATTTCTTCAGGTTTTGAGTCAGAAAACTTCCCAGAAGTCCAGGGGGCTGCTGGGGGCCATGACTCTGGTGTGGCCTGTGCAAGCGCTTTGAACTCTCTGGATGTCACTTTCCTTACAGAGGATATAGGCAAGTGATTTCACTGGAAAGGACTATCGTGGGGGGAGACTATCTAAGTGGGTTTGATATCCTTTGTTGTTGTAAATGTAAACAATAACTACTGAGAGAAAACCAGCTTCTCAGGAAGGCCTCAGGCCACATGGCAGGCCCCTAGGTTTCGTCCCGCTCCCCTCTAATCCTGGTCCCATTTACAGTGCCGCTGGAGATTCTCAGTGGGAAGGACGCAGAGCACAGTCTTCTGTTTTCATCCAATACCTCTTGATTCTGTTTTTCCAAACCCACCAACTTCTCTGGCTTCTTCTTCCCCCAAACGAACACAGTTGCATAGGACTCTGGGTGAACTTCATTATTAAACCTTCCTGCTGATTACGTAAATGAGAAGCAGGAATGTGGAAGAAGAATGCACTGGGGAGGAGGAGTATGGAGGGAGTGGGATGAGATGGTAGAGAAGGTGTGGGTGCTGCAGCCACGAGTCCCTCATTTGTTCACTTGTTCATTCATGTATTCATTTAGGAAGTAGGGGAAAGGATCCGGTCTGCTTTGTTCCAAAAGAAGCTTTATACACTCACTGCTATTCCTAGCTGGCTGCCCCAGTGATGCTCGGGCGGTTCATTAACGATTAAATAAATGAATGCCCACTGCAACTCCCTCTGGAGCCTGGTACTTAGAATTGCTCCTGTTAGAGCACCTCAGTTCCAAGTCAGCTCAGCAACTTGGAGCATCTCTCAACACCTCTACTCCTAAATCAAAACCACTCAATAAACAAAAGACACAAAGCCAGGTGGTGTAAATTTGGATTTATCACTCGATCCTGGGTAAGAAGAGGCTGGAGACCAGGAATGGCTAGTTTTGGGATGACATCTTTACGAGTTGGCCAGGGGACCCAGTTACCCCTGCATCCTGCAGAAGGTGAGGACTCAGAGGTACACGCACTTCCATCTGATCCCCAGGGGTTCAGGAGAAAATTTCTCAGTTACCCCAGAGCTACTGTTATTTGTGTAGAACCCTAGGGTAAGATGTAGAGTCCAAGGCAAGATTAGACTATTTGTGATGTGTTATTATAACCTCTCAGCCCTTTGGGAAATTCTTTATGGGTGTCTTTCCTCGTTAACTGGACTTTTCCATTGTGCTTTTGTTATTGTCATAAACACTGAGGTCCTGCCTGAAATTTGGCTTAGTTCCCAGACGGCACAGCAGCGTGAACATGGTCTACTTTTTAGACCTAATAAACAAAGCAGATCATATGCAGTTGTAGTTCAGGAAACTGGCCTCCGCAAGCCAGCCCCACATCAACTTACAGAAATGTTCACTCTGGTCATCCCAGGTCTCTAGAGCCTTAGAACGAGGTGGGCTGGTGGACCAAAGCCAAGGGCCGGCTACTCAGCAGGTGGCTGAGCTACAGGCACAGATGAGCTTTGGCAAAGCAGTAATGGGAGGCAAACAAATCATTAGGGATGCGCTATAAAAGTCCCACTGAAATACAGCCTTTGGTTTTTTTTCCTTTCTCTTGTATACCTTGCTTTTGTTTTACCTCTTGCCTTTCTGGAGAAGGCATATACTAGGTCTCTCTGTGTATAATTTAAAAGGATTTTCCATCCTTTTCAGGTGTCACAAAAGGAAAGTTAACATTTTATCTAGAACTATTTTAAAGTCTTTATATGTTGCATGCATCTAAACACCCAGGAGAAAAAAATATTAGTGTGATTAAATTAATCTCAGAGGGAAATCTAATTTGTTCCCCTGGTAATTGCCCCAAATTAGTTTTTTGTGGATAAATTACTATTCATAGGCTATTTACTAGTCCTAGAACAGTCTTTCAGATGCTGGAAACTATACCCAGGCCTGAGGCTAGAAAAGAGAACAAGGTTTATGATTTGCTTCGAGGGGGACCGAGGCTGGGAGGCATGCCTGGCCGTAGTCTGTTTCTGAGGTCTAGATGGGAAATGAAGCTCCCTAGACAAGTCCTGTGATGCTCTCCCTAGATTGAGAGGATTGAAAGCGACTGCTTCAGCTGATTGAATTAATGTGCACTCTTCACTGTGCTCTAGTTCGGAGAGGTTCTTTCTGTCACCAGGCGAAGAATGTTTTACAAGGGTCAGTGAATTCAGTGGTCATGAGGGAGTCTAGAAGCTCCTTGATTCTGACTCATTTCATAAGACACACCATTTGTAAGAGCACATGAGTCTATGAAACAGCTTTTACGGGCACCAGTTGCACTGCTCTAAGCCTCGATTTCCTCATCTGTGAAATGGTGCTGAAATAGCAGTAACTCACTGGATGTTTTGAAGGTTACCTGAGATGATGCATGGACAGTGCTCAGCACAGTGCTTGGCATATGTGAGGAGAGAGTTCATGTTAGCTGGTGTCATTGTATGACCAGAGACACCATGCAGCACAGAGCCAATTTGGTGGCATATGAGTCATGCTCATTTCCTTGGACCATAACAATGTTTAATCTGGCAGTCCTCAAGCGTTTTGACCATGTGCCCTACTTGCAAAAAGAACATCTTTCCAATGCACATATGTTTATTTTATATGTATATATTTGAATATTTATTTGCATAAATATATATTAAGTATTGATGTGTGTATAGACATACACGGTAAAGATGATCTGTGCATTATAAATTAGCAATGTTCATTACATTTTTTTTGTTAGTGTAGGCATTAAAATTCTCATTTTTTTCTGATAGCCTGAAGAACTATTTTGGGCAACCTTGGGGGGACTGGTGCCCCAGCAGTCTCCTCAGACAGGGCAATCTTGAGGTTGCATTAACCTGGAAAGTCAAACAAGCAGACCTCCTCAGGGAGTCTTGGCAGGCCAGGTGCCCCTGCTCTGTTGCTGTTTTCTTCATAGCACTGATAACTTAAACTGTGTCATCAATTTACAAGTTTATTGTCTGCTCGTTCCTGCCTTGTTCCCCACAAATACCATGCAGCTTGCTTCAAGGAGTAGGGATTTCGTTTATAGTATATCTGCAGTCCTGGCTCAGTGACATAGTGCCTGATGCACAGAAGCTCCTCAGTTGAGAGAGTAGGTGACCGTAGCGGGAAATGGGCCCTCTGCTTTTTCCGTCCCACCAATGTTTTTGTTCCCAGTGGAGAGCCCAGCTCAGGAGAATGTTACCATGATGCTGACTGCAGCCAACACTTACTGACAGTTGTCTGTAAAGCCCCTTCTGTGGCTTGGCATCTCTCTCAGTGGTGCTCAACGGAGCGCTCTCATCTCTTCTTGGCTCCCAACCCTGAATGCAGTGGATTTTGGACTGGGCAACATTTAGCAAAACTGAGAAGCTGTGGTTCTGCCTGGTGTCACTGAGGCACCAGACCCCAAAACTCCTGGGCCATCTGCCCTAGACACGTGTTCTTTTGGGATCTTTGCATAAACAGGAGTGTTTCACATATTTCCTGAGTGGTGCAAGTGCCTTTCAGCCACTTCCTTTTTTCATGCAAGTAGTCTGTGGACACGGTTTCTTTTGAGTTTCTGTCTTAGGGTTTAGAGATAATCTCTCCCTTAGGCTTCATGACTATTTTTCTCTCTGGAATTCATATTGTACCATAACAGTATTGTATCTGCCTGCTCTTATGGCAAGAAAACAAGGCTTCCCCTCCAAAGTCCTGACAGTTTCTTTTAATAGCAGTTATGACATAAAAATGTTTCATCAAATGTGGGAAGACCTTAGTGCTGAAACTGTGGTGCTGATTGCGAAAGCTCCTGGGCTTTGGCCTGTGGGACTCACAGACGCAGGCTGAGTCCCCAGACAACCACAGAACGCACTAGGCCTGGCCTTCTGTGATTCATTCTTTAAGGCAAATAATAGAGATAAAAATAAACTATTGCATAGAAACAGAAACTGATCTTACATATATTATCAATGCTCTTACCTGGTGTTTGATTGATTGGGAGTAAAAGAAAAATCAATTTGTATTGACTAAGATAGTAAAATAAATGAGTAGATAATATAACTAAAAAGTCTGGAGACAGAGCTAGCTTCAGAAGAGGCTTAGTCTAGCTTTCCTCTCTGCATTTCTCAGCCCTCCATCTCCGGTGCAGAGTTTCTTCTTGGCAGCATCCTCGCTCATGGTCCCAAGATACCCCTAGTGCTACTTGCTTCAGGTTGGGGTCCAGTAGGAAAGAGAAAGCCTTCTATCTCCAGCAAATCCCCAGAATTGACAGAGGTCGTGTGCTAATCCCTGAATTCACAGTTGTAATTAGGAGATGGGCCACGTAGTTGTCTTAAACTAATCTGGGCCTGGCCCTGGAGTTACGGATGGGAGCTGAATTCATCCAAATCACAGGACTAAAACGTTCGGAGCCCTGTTAGCTGAGGTGAAGAGCAGGGAGTCCAGTATTTGTTATACCTGACATTCAAACGCGACTGGGTGTGCAGCACTGATGCAGGTTTTTGACATTTATTTTTTGTAGCTGATGTGTCTCACAGTCTCCAAATAGCAGGGCTAGTTTCCATTGGTGGTTGTGGTAGCCATTAGTCATGTCCATTCGTGTTTCTGGCTTTCTGTCTTTTGGCTGTATGGTGATTCTTTCTGGACAATGAGTTTTAAGCACTTGGGTTAAAGCATTAGCTTCCCAGTGTGAGACCCTCCAGAGCTCTCTCTTTCCCTCTGGTTCCACAACTGGAGGCCTTTGAAGTAGTGGCTGGTCCACTGTGAGTAACTGTGATGAGCAGAGTCTCCCTGCTGGCTTATTCTGGACAAGCAGCATGAGCAGGAAGCAAACTCTTACTGTGTTGAGCTATGAGGATTCTGGAGTTGTTTGTTACTGTGGCATGCCCAGTGTATCCTGCCTCATATATTAGATTTCCTAAATTCATTTGCATTATTTAGGGGCTGCTCCCCCAAATCCTATATTTGTATAATTTTTCAACTTAGCAAAACCACTCTCACATCTTTTCATCTCTACAATAGTCCTATATATATAGATGAGAAATATTAGCTTCATTCTACCAGCGGAAGAATTGAGGTGAACTCCCCAAATGCTCTGTTTGCAGTGTTTGTTATTTTTTGTTTGCTTTGTTTTCTTCAGCAGTACAATTACACATTCAAATCTCATTATAAAGAATCATGCTTCTCATTTTATTAATATTTTATGTGATGGCCCACCTCTGAAGAACGTGTCACCTTTTGCTTTATTCTTTCCCCACACCAAGCCATCAGTGTTGAAGGTACAAAGGACTCTGGCTGCTGTAGCTTCCGTTGGACAGATCGAGGAAGTGGCTAGCTGTGCTGTGTGCCTTCCTCGAGCTGTATCAGTGGCCATGAGAAGCACTCTTGAGGCAGGTTGAGAGGGAATACGAGGAAGCTGTAATCATACGTCAGGGACTAGATAACTGGGACTCTTACTGAGCAGGCTGACTAAGGAGGGAAAGGTAATATACAGCATTTCCCTTGGTTAGAAAGTGGGAGCAGACTAGAAATACAGAGTGGAGAAGAGAGCAAGGGCTGACCACTCTGAACGCAGAACAGACATCTGCTTTGCACCGAATTGGGGGAGCATTAGTGGTGAAGAGGGCAGGCTCCACGAGCAGAGCACTTGGGTTCAAATCCTGGTTTGACCACTAATAAGCTGCATTAACTTGCACAAATGACTTGACCTCTCTGAACCTTGGACTCCCCTTAAATATAGTAGGGATACGAGTACCTATTTCATGAGGATAGTGTGAAGATAAAATGAGTTGTGAAATGCAAAGCTCTTAGAACAGTACACAGAGTAAAATCTTGATAAATATCAATAATAATAATAACTATTATTATCACCTGTTGCCACCACCCTGGTCCAAGACACCTATCATCTCTCACTTTGTTTAATTCAAAGACCTCCTCATTGGTCTTCTCACATCTATTCTTGTGTCTTTTCTAGTTTGTTCTCTGCCTTGTAGCTAGGGTAATGTCTTAAAATTAGAATCTATCAAGTTATTTCTTTGTTTAAAACCTTTCAGTCTTTCCTTCCTCACTTATAACAAATTATAGCTTCCAAGGAACTTCATTCCCTAGCCTCCGTGCTGATGTCTACAGTAAATTCTTATAGTTCCTCTTTGAGATGCCAAGTTTGCCATCTTCTGTCCACCTCACGGCCTTCATACTGATATGTTTTAGACGAGCAATGCTTTTTCCTTATCTTGATGTTGTTTTTCAGGTGGAGGGGTCTCTCTGAGGGCATCCTTCACTCTCTACCTCTTTACTTACTCTGCCCCATGGGAGGTGGAGTCACGTGCCAATTTCGGAGGAATACCTGGGCCTCCTCAGCTTAGCTCTGCCCTCCTCCTCTAGGAAGTGAGCTTCCTACAGGGAGGAGGTCGTCTCTGATGGTCCTCGAGGAGTAGGCTCTTTCCCACTACATGGGAGGCCTGCCCTGGCCTGGGATTGCCTCTGCCCATGCGGTTAAGCCTACCTCATCGGGGGTCCTTATCTGGCTCATCTACCCAACAAACTAAACTCATGACTTCCAGTCTGGCTTCTATCAGCGCTAAAGATGCTATGTGGATTCTCCAGATGTGTTCTTTTCTGCTTTGTCTCGTCCTTCTCCTCTTCATGCTTGTCCTTCTCATCTTCTGGATTGGGATGCTTCTAGTGGTCCATGGTGTAAAAGCTAAGGGGTCTTGGAGATGTCTCCTGCTGTATTGTGGGATGAACTATACTAAAATTTGATTGCAGACTGGCTCAGTGAGGTGACTGAATATTAATTTGCCTGATTTAAGGTCTTAACAATACCCATATTCTTGGACAGGGCAGTGGAAATGAAAACATGTTTTTCCTTTCGATTGAAAAACAAAGGTAAATGGGTCCAGAGAGTCTCCAGGAGGGGGAGCCCTCCTTCCTTGGTCCTTAGTCACAGCCGTGCGGATTTGCATCATCTGTGACTAAGTCACAACAGAGCCAGCAGAACAAACACGATCATTGCTCTAGTTCAAGCAAACAGGAGAAAATGGTCCCAGTCCCCATTTGGCATTATCACTTTGTACCACACAATTAGCTGTAGTGTTCCACACGCCACCTATGTGGAATTCAATGTTGTAGGAGAGCTTTTTAATAATTCCTGCCATGGTTTTGAATGTCACAGTTGATGTTCAGTCTGTCTTTTTAGGGTGACACAGGCTTAACCTCTATTTTAGTTTCAACTTAGAGGAAAAATATAAAACCCAAATAGGAATATGTGGTTCTTTTTGTTAACTGCTTTTTCTCCTTAGCTTTCCTCTCCCCTGTTATCTCCTCCCAGTCTCTCCTTTATAAAAATGTGTTGGGACAGTTCTCACAGCGTTCCTTCCCAGGCCAGCTCTTGAACAGGTAATTCATTGCAAAATACTCATCGTTAACTTACAGACCAGTTTTTAGCACATTACTGTGTATCAGACCAGCTAAGCTGGAAATTCTTCTCTTGATACTTCTTACTTTTCCACAACTTATTGTACAGAGCTGGACAGACTGATTCCTAGTAAATGTTAAAAATGGCCATTTAACAGATGACTATTTTTCTTTAAAGAGTATCAGTGCTTAGTAGCAGTCAGTGTAGGTACATGTAAAACAAGGCACACCAACTAACTGTACTTTTAAAATGTCGGTGGGTGGAAACTCTCTGGGCATGGAGATTCTGAACTTCAGAGAGACTCTAAATTTCTCACGCTACCTTTGTAAGTAAGATAGATTTCAGCCTCATGGGAGTATATTTAGGTGGATTTATAAATGGTTAAATAAAACATAGTATGTTCTACATAAACACTTGAAAAAGATATTAACAGTAATCTGTGCGGAGGTCTGTAGTAGTTTGCCAAAGCTTTGTTTCTTTAATTAAAATTTTTAGGGGTATTTAGCCCTGTCCATTTTTAAAAATTGAATTTATTAGGGTGACATTGATTAATGACATGGTATAAGTTTCAGGTGTACAATTCTATTATCCATCATCTGTATGTTGCACTGTGTGCTCGCCATTCAAAGTCTGGTCTCCTTCCGTCACCACAGGTTTGAAACCCTTCCCCCTCCTCATCCTTCCCGCACCTCCCCTTTCCTGCTGTAACTACCCGTCTGTTGTCTGTGTCTATCAGTTTGTTTGTTGTATTGTTTGTTTTATATCCCTCATGTGAGTGAAATCATAGGGTTCTTGTTCTTTTCTGTCTGACATTTCATTTAGCATGATAGTCTCCAGATTCTTCCATGTTGTTGCAAATGGCAGTATTTCATCTTTTCTTGTGGTTGGGTAGTACTCCGTTGTGTGTATGTACCACATCTTCTCTATCTAATCATCCACTGAAGGACACTTACAGCCTGTCCTTTCTAATAAACAGTCTATAGCTTTTGCAGGGTGTCCAAACTTTGGTGTCTCTGGGCCACACTGGATGAAGAAGAGTTGTGTTGGGCCATACATTCAATACATTGTGACATGTAATCACAAAAAGATGTCATAATGTTTTAAGTAAACTTATGGTTTTGTGTTGGGTTGCATTTACAGCCATCCTGGGCCGCATGTGGCCCGTGGGCCACAGGCTGGACACCCAGAAGAATAGTAGAAGGCATGTGTTTGAAATTCTTTGATGACATAGAACTGGGAAGAATATTGAATAGTCAGGGATATAGTTCACTTAAGGGAAAGTACTTTAATTAGGCCAGTATAATAGGAATGTATGAAAGGTCTTGTACATCAGTATTTAAAAAAATCAATTCCATATTCTTA